>VHZZ01000147.1:254089-277580 GCA_009801015.1 Silene noctiflora
ATTGTATGTGGTTGTAGTTTCCTAATCTTCTGTATAAATACCCTTGTTCTCAATTAATAATATTCAAGCTTTTAGCCATAAACTCATTCTTTCAGGGTCGTCTATAAAACTTTGTCTTGCCCTGTTTGCATTCGACATTACCTTATCAATATTGTTCGGGATAGTTCCTGTAAATGAGTTGTAAGTAGCAGTCACATTTACTAAAGAAGTAAGATTTTCTATGATGTCAAAAAGAGGGCCGACAAGATTGTTATGGTGGAGTCGAAGGGTTTCTAAATTTGACAATGCTCTGAATCTCTGTGGGAGTTTTCCTTCGAGCTTGTTGTAGCTTAAGTTTATAATTTTGAGGTTAATGCAATTAAGTTAGATGGAATTTCACCTACAAGTGTGTTGTTATGTAGCCGTAGGACATGAAGCCTGGATAAATGACTTAGCTGCATGGGCATTCCTCCGGATAGACTATTATTGTAAAAGTTAGTGATCTGAAGGAAGCTGAGGTTTCCAATGAAAGGAGATATGATATAATTCCTGCCAATCCTCTAGAACTCAAATCTAATACCGTCAATCGGTTATGTTTATGCCCACAAGTAACCCCTTCCAAGAACAATGGTGAATTGAGTCATTCCATGAGCTCAACACCCTATTGGACGGAACCAATAGTTGGCTTTTGATGGCCAACAACGCGGTGTGGTCAGTCTCGTTGCCTGTGTAGTCAATACTATGCAATGCTAACGTTACAGTAATAGTTTGCATTACAAAAATAAAGATGACAAGAAAGGTTGGTTTGCTACATAGGGGAGAAATAAAACCTGGACCTCCTCCTTCGGGTTCGAGTTGGATTGGTTTCATTTTGAATAGTTATCAGTCTGTAACATGATCACTCTCTCATTTATATAGCCATTTAAATCATGATTTATTTTCTAGTCTACATCTCTGAGTTGACCAAGACGGTATCGGAAATGTGAAAGTTTTGGTCTACAATTGTAGTTTGAGACTTGATTTCATAGTCAGTCTGTCGCGACTTGCGACTGAATATCAGTCGGTTCGCTATAAATGCAGGCGAGTATTGTCCCAGAATGCGGTCATTGCATTTGAAGACCATAATTGCTACTCTTCAATGAATAGCAATTTGTTTTAGTGGTCTAGTTGTGGTATTCGTGTTTGTTGGAGGTGCCTCGCCACATGGCCTTCTCCGAGATTTCGGGGGCCCTGTGCAAACTTATGAAAATGGGTTCCAATACCGCTATATTTATGTTACTACTCGTATATTCACCGAAATGCTATTTTTATAATAATATTTTTTTTTAAATGTAATGAGATTTTTTTATACGAATATTAATTAAAAGTACAATGTAAATGTTCTATTGACACGTGTTTAGACAAACTTGCATATCAGAATAAATAAAATCAAGAAAAGAAGTAAATAATCTAAAATCAAAATTGCCCCAAATAATCTTAACTCAAAATTTCAGAAATTGGGAAGCAGAAGCAAATAATCTAAAAAAAAAACAAAGGATGCGTGCACAAGCATGACCATTGGATTACATACTAACCAACTCTGCCAGTATTTTGTGAATATTAAGTCCAACAAATTTTATATATCTCTAAACTAGCTTTATTGGGCCCCCATAAATCAGGGGCATGTGCGGCCGCGCGACACGCACTTGTTAAAAGCCGGCCCTGCCTCGCCATTTGTCCAACCGGAGTAATGGTTTTTTTTAGCAACAAAGTAATTTACCAAAGTGTAATTATTGGGTAAGAGTGAACTAGGGGTGAGCAAAACCGGATATCCGATACGGTTTTAGAAACCGTATCGGATATCCGGTTATTTAAATCTCCTTTTTTAGTATCCTTATCCGATACGGTTTTTCCGTATATACGGAAACCGTATATCCGGTATCCGATTTTCAGCCTCACTTATGTAATTTAATATTTTTTTTTCTTTTATATGTGTGATTGTTAGTTTTTTTTAGCAACTTAAAATTATTTTAAAAAGTTATAAGGGTAAATAACATATAAAGTTAATACTAATAAGGTTTAATCACCAAGATATTGATTATTTTGTGATTTATGTATATATTTTAATATTTTATTCTAGAAAAAAGGCAACCGTATCGGATACCGTATATCCGGTTTCATATTTTGCCGATCCTTATCCGATACGGTTTTTAAAGAACCGTATCGGATATCCGGAAATTCGTATCGG
Organism: Silene noctiflora; assembly: GCA_009801015.1. Classification (NCBI taxonomy): domain Eukaryota; kingdom Viridiplantae; phylum Streptophyta; class Magnoliopsida; order Caryophyllales; family Caryophyllaceae; genus Silene; species Silene noctiflora. The sequence goes on from VHZZ01000147.1 coordinate 256,296, forward strand.
ATATCCGGAAATCCGTATAATTAAATTCGTATAGCGTATCAGATACGTATAATAAAACCGTATCGTATAATTTTGCTCAGCCTTAGATAAGACTATCATACATGTGAGTCTTATTTTATACTACTAATTTAATAGCCATAAATGAATTATTATTACACTTTGGTAGACATCATATACGTGTGACCTTATTAATTTACGTAATAGCTAAATCTCGCGCACCATTTTATTTAATATCGCGCATTTTTTCTCTATATTCCATTCCTACCCTTACTCTTCAAAAAAAATTTTAAAAAAAAAAAAGAAAAAAAAATCTAAACTACCAGCCTCTTTCCATTACCCCCTCACCCTCACCAATCACTAGCCTGACCACCCTTCCTCCCAGCGGCCCAGCCCCATTCCCCGTGCTCGTCCCCATTGTCGTCGAGTTGTCAGCCACACCGCCCTCGAGTTCTTGAGCGCATCTATCCAACTCCTTCTCCAATTCCCGCGCGTCGAACCGATAGTCTATGCCCTCAAGTCGTCCCCGGTGGTCTATGGGCCAAATTGTCGTTGAATCTGTCACCGTCCCCAGTTTCCGGGCGTCGAACGGTGGTGGTGGTGGTATGCGGCCTTGATAAGTCGCTAGTGGTAGGTCTATGGCTCGAAGTCATTGTCGTCGATGGGTGTCATGTATGTTTTGTGCCGTCGCCGCTGGCTAGTAGGACCGCGCTGTCGCTGGCGGCCTGTGGGACCACACCATTGTCGGTGGCCTATGTTTCGTCCTTGCGTTGTCGCCATCGCATGATATCCTCCCCCTCTCTCTATTCTAAATTATTTTAGGGTTGGGTGGTTGAAATGAGGGGGGTAAAGTCGGGAAAGACGGAAAATTTGCGCGGGATTGAGTAAAATGTTGCGCAAGATTTAGCAAGTCCTTTAATTTATAATTTGTGTAATATATTATTTTCTGTCATTTGTTTATCAATTTATGTGTGTTCATTCATTTGTTTACTATTCTATATTGAGACTATTTCCAAAGGCTAATTTGATCATCTACATCATTTATTGTTTATTTGCCACTCAATAACAACACCCACAAATGGTATCCTCCCATCTACTTGGTTTTTGTATCAAAACCAAGCGTAAACAAATGACCAAGATGAAGTAGATTTTTAAATAGTACTCCCTTGATCTCAATCATTTATTTCCATTTTTTTATTGAGATAGAGGAAGTAAGCAAACACCTATATTACAAGTTGATCGAACAATTTGTTAAACTAAATCTGCTTATTACTTTTCTGTTCTTTGAAATGTGCTAGTCAAACCTATCATAAAACCAATCGTTTATAATATACTTGACTAATTTGCTTCTGCTAAATAATCTAATGAATAGCAAACGGGACTATGTCTTCTTTTTTGTTTTCTTTTTTTATATAAATGTATTAGTTAAGTCTCTACACAACCATGACTTATTTAAATAAAACAAATTATGACAGATGACCTTAACTTGAACCAGTCTAAAGATGTTTTGAAACCGACCAAAACTTATCCGAAAATAACTAAATCTTTTCAACCTGAACCCGAAGATGATTGAACCCGATAACACCCGCACATTTTTGGGCAAGACTCATCCATCCCGCGAGTGGGCCCGAAATAGATAAATGTATTTAAAAATTATATTTCTAGCTAATAAAACTAATATAAAATGATAAAATAATCGAAATTTTTAATTTTTTGAAATAAATTATTCTTTTAGATCTGTAGTTTAATTAGAGTTTAATAACAAACTCTTTCAAATGAAATTCTAAGCTAATATTTAATAGTTATTTAAATATATATGTCTAATACAATTAGATAAACAACTAATATATAAAATTACATAGAATGATCTAATTCAAATATGAATATATTTAAAAATATAAGCTTAAAATTGTGTGAGTAGCAAAAGTAACCGTTAGTAGTGACAATAATTGTATCAACATTGTATTATCAAATATGATAGAAATCACCAATATAAATAGTAAAAGTAGCAATAATGACAGCGGGAGTATTGAAAGTAACATAAACATCGTCGAGAATAGTGAAATTAACAGTAGTAGTTAAAATAACAATAATGACAGCGTAAGTTGTGTAAGTAACATTAGTCACATCGAATATGGTGATAGTAACAATGAGTTGGTGAATGTGTCAATAACTCAATAATATGATTGATAAATTTTATTTTATCTTATCAAAATTTCAAATAAGACATACAAACACATACTCTATATGATAAATTAAGGTAAGTTAACGCAATTCAGTTTCATATAATGTAAAATTTAAACGGTAAGTTATGACCAAAATCAAAGGGTTATGCTCTTTTATAAACATGATTTACTCAATCATGCACATAAAGGACCATTATATCCCTGTCTTTTATATGAATTTACCAATTTGTTTTCAATTGGGTAAACCTCTCAAATTACTCACTCACTCAGCCACCACATACTGCCACCACCACCCCCTGTTATCCGCCTAACAACGTCCCACCATAGCCATGTTGGCTTCCCTCAAAACTACCACACCACCCGCACGACCTCAGACTATTCCTCCGTTTCGCACTAACATTACAACCTCCTAAACGTGGCAACCACAACCCCACCCTCGCCTCTTGAACGCCGTCCTTCTCCCTCACCTTCTGACGCCTTCTGCCACCACACACGGACCTCAGACGTCCGAGCTCCGCCCCAACCACCCCTCTCATGTCATTAATACTAATATTTATAAACCCTAATTTCATTAACACTAATTAATTAAATCTCTCTAATTTGATAGAATTCATACGTATTTAATTAAATTATAATCATTACTTGATCAACATGAAAACTAACATCCATTATAATTGAATAATTTGAATCGAATTTGATTAGTTTTGTTGTGAGGTAGAGAGATAGAGAATTTTTTTCTTTTTTTTAAGAAGGGTAAGGTAAGGAAAATTAACGACAAAAAATCAATAAATAAGTAAAAGTTATCCATGAAAAAGCAACAACGAAATCAAATCAGGAAGGACGTTATGGTTATGGATGGACATGGAGGGAGCATTTTTTAGAAAACAAACAAAAAATAAATGTCTGAGCCCGGGTTCGAACCGGGGACCTCTAGTGTGTGAGACTAGCGTGATAACCGACTACACCACCCAGACGTTGTTGATATCTCTAGTTCGTTTATTTTATTTATACTATTTTAATTTAAAGAACACAAACATATCATTATCTATTCATTCATCCAATCCTCCATTTGTTCTTCTGCTCTTCTTCAACATCATCTCTTATCTAATTATCTTCTTTGCTGTTACAAACACAACAATGGCGGCGTTGCTACAATCAACGTCCTCCACCTTCCACGGCCAATGCTCTGCCTTCCGCACCACCACACCACCGCCTCGCACCTTACCGGTTATGACGGCGCGCGCTATTGCAGGTGTCGCTGCTTTCGTCGATAAAGCCGAGAAGGAGAAAACTTTCCGTCTTCAATCCTATTACCTCGAGAAAATTGTTCCTCTTCTTAAAGAAGAGTTCTCGTACACCAACGTTCATGAGGTTATACTCTCTCTCTTTCTCTCCTCATACTGTTGTTCGATTTTCTAATTGATTGGGAATCAAAATGTTCGTGTTCGTGGCAGAGTCGGGATTTGAAATTAGGTTAGTTAAAGAAATCGCAGTGGCTATTACATATCCGTTTCAAAAGGTAAACAAATGATTGAGACGGAGTGAGTAGTAATGTAATAGCCACTGCGATTTACGTATGAATGCACCTTTTCCATTTTGGGGTGTCTCAGTCATTTGTTGTCCTTTCTATTTAGGATTGTATTTGATGAGTAATTTGATTTTTCACCTTCAATTTAGTCCACTTGTCATGTTATAATTGGCTCCCTCCTCTTTCCTTGGTCTTTGTGCCAAAACCAAAGGACAACAAATGACGGGACGGAGGGAGTAGTTGAGGGAATTGTTGCTGTTTTTGTATCATAATAGGAGACCGTCTCACGTATAGGAATTGTGACAGATACGAATTATAAGGAAGAATATATGTATTAACGGTTAATTAGTTCGTCACTAGAGTGATTTATTGAAAAAAGTATGATGAGAGATTGTATCTTTTAGAGAATTTGTGTCATTGTGTGTGAATATGAAGTGTGGATAGTGTAGTCAACGAATTTAGTCGTCGTATTAAATCATGATATATTTGGAGTAGTAATTCTTTGTTATAATGTGATGTATGGTGGGAGAGAAATGGCATTATAGATGGAGGTGCTTGTTTCTTCAATTTTTGTGGCATGAGGTGTATTGGTGAATTGTACCATGTTGTTCAGCATTTTGAGGATTTTTCGTGGGAAATAGTAAAGGAAAGAAAGGGAAATGAAAAGAGTTTTGAATTGACGTGTTTAATTGCTTATCATTTTCGGCATGAGTATGTTCTCGGGCTTCACCTTGATGCCTGGATATACTTCCTAAATTTCCATTCAGTTGTGTGAGGCTGTGAGCAATTTGTCGGAATGCCATGTTTCTTGGAACTCAAGTCCACTGTTAAACATCATACATAGTCTGTACATGGTCTTTGGTAAACTTTATGATGCTAATGTCTTGAGTGATGCTTGACTACAGGACTTGATTTTTGCATTGTAAATAGATTGCTTCTTATGATGTTTCATGCTGTTTTTACATGTATCATGGTATGTAGTATAGTAGTATTTGCACTATTGCGATCCTGTAAAACTATTCTTAGGCCTGTCTCGCTTAATTGATTATCAAGTACAGAAGGTGGACTTCATTAGCCGTGCCTTAGTTAAAATAGAGGGCTTCTTGCGATGTTTGACGCTGCTATAGCATCCTAGAGCTTTCTGAGACGGGGGGGTTCTTTAAGTCAGCTGCTGCAGTGAACTGGTTAAACCTTTGTGGATTTTATAGTTCTACTGTAGATGACACATGTTCATGAGACTATTTTTTTTCCTGGTGCTAATACCCAATCTATACCTCCTAAAGCATATTAGCCTGAACTATTTTCTTAACCCTGTATTTCACGTCCTCTTTGACCCTGAGATAAACAATCTCAGACCTCCATACCACTGAGTTTACCCTGCAGTGGTTCCTAGCCCACCATACATGATAAACCAGTGCCATAAGAACTGCTGCCGTAACATCTTTTCTGCCTGTAAATCCCTGCCACTAGATAAAAATATTGTCATTTGGAATGCTCTCCCTGCACCAGTCTGAAACCATCCTCAGACAGTCTCTGCTGTAAGGACAGTTAAAGAAGAGATGCTGATGATCTTCCTCAATAACCCCACACAGATCACAAGTCACTTCAGTGCAAATACTCATTCTCTTCAGTCGGTCCTTAGTCAATAATCTCTCCTGTATATCACAGCCAGCCCACAAACTGATGTTTTGAGACTATATTGCTTTGGTTAATTCTCATACTACAACTTTGTCCTTGTATGTGGTGGTTAATTTTTATTTAAAGGAGCCACAACAGCATGCTGTGTTTTGAACTTAGGTCATTAATAGAATTTAATGCCTCCACTGAGCGACTTTTTACGTATAAGCTAAACTTGGAAGTGTAAGAAAATGAATACAGCCTTCTCAACTTAACCTTCCTGGTTTGAAATGTGGGCAGGTCCCCAAACTCATTAAGATAGTGGTGAATTGTGGGATTGGGGATGCTGAACAGAACAAAAAGGGTTTGGATGGTGCAATCAACGAGTTTGCGCTCATTGCTGGGCAGAAGCCTGTGAAGACAAAAGCACATAAATCCGTCGCAAGTTTCAAAATCAGAGAGGGTCAGACTGTTGGGATCGCTGTCACACTTCGAGGAAAAGTAAGTCTGTAGTATCGTCAATCTTTCTGTAATTCATATCTGTTGTTTTTATTTTTTTATTTTTTTTTGCATTTAGTTTACGTCTTCATGAGTTTTCCACCCATAGAGGTTGCTTCATGGATGGCATTTCTTGTGGGATAATAAACTGAAAATGTGAGAAACAAAGGAAATAAAAGGTATGGTGGTAGTGGATGGCAGAAGGATATAGAGATGGTTTCAACGATTCACCATCATTTCCTTCATCTCCTCCCTTGTTTTGACGCCCATCACCCTCGTAACAATCACTTCCAGAGTTCCAGTCGAAGCAAGTCCTTAAGCTTGAAAAGTCTGATGCTTCATAATTTGTCTGGGTTCACCTAAGACATTACTTCGTTCTGATGAAAATTTACGATGTTTCTCTAGACAAAGGTGATAAGCGAAGTGTTACAGTGGAAGGAGTCTATTATTTGTAATGTTAACATCCTTGACGACTTGCTCAATGGTGAACTTTGCAGCTCATGTACTCGTTTCTCGACCGCCTGCTCAACTTGGCTCTTCCTCGAACAAGGGATTTCCAGGGTGTAAACCCTAACAGCTTTGACGGGAATGGGAACTACGCCCTTGGACTCAGTGAACAAGGTGTGTTTCCGGAGATCGAACCTGAGATCGTGGGCAAGGCAAGGGGAATGGACATTTGCATAAACACAACGGCCAAAACAGACAAGGAAGCCTACAGATTGCTGGCTCTTATGGGAATGCCTTTCAGAGAATCGAGTGAACCTACAACTGGGGTGCGCAAGAAGAAGTCAAAGTCTCGCCATTTCGACCAAAGATACAGGGGGAGGAAATAGTAGGTTTCGTCTCGCTGGATATGTATTTCCATGTACTACTTAATTTGCCTTTTTAGCATGCCCTGTAAAAGTTGTAATGAATGCTTGTGCTACCCAACTACTGCTTTTGTTGATTTGATTTTGTGTAGTCCTAAACTAGCTACGTTTTGCAGGGAGAACCACTATCAAATGTATCAATGAGTATGGTGATTTCCTCTTATTACCTTCGTTAAACTTCCATGATTTCCTCTTATTAAGAAATCTCAAAATTTTCACTTTATTACAGAGTAATAAATTAACAAACGACAATTTGAATGACAATTTTCACTTTATTATGGAGTAATAAATTAAGAATCGCAAAATTTTGCATTCATTCACACATTCCAAAGATTTTATTCTTAATTAATAATTTTCAATCAATAAAATGAATAACAATTTAGTTTACTCTTTCGAATTAAGCCTCTCTTTGGCAAGACATTTCAGGTATCTGATTTGGTCAAAGTATTGACCAAAATTTCAGGTACCTTATTTTTTTGTAAGCGTTTGACAACCAAATAAGCTATCTGAAATGAAATGTTACCTAAATAACATTTGAGATTTCAGATACGTGATTTTATTTTATTTTCCTTTTCTATCCCCTTAAATCTATACTACTAAATACTTATCATATCCTTTTACGTAATTTCATCAAAATCAGTTACCTTTTCARTTAGTTTGACAAACGTTTTTTTTATATAATCAGCTGCATTATCAGTTCCTAATTTTCAGCTATCTTATCAGTTAGCTTTTCAGATTTCAGTTAACTTTTCAGTTTTCAGTTACCTTTTTAGTTAGTTTTGTCAAACAGAGCCTAAGAAATTAAATCGCCTAAACACGCCAAAATCATGTTAAGATAGAAAGGAGTACTTAAATAACGTTATTATATATGCACGAATTTCATGTAAGACGTTTTTCCAGTAGTGTGTATGTAAAACCTCTCATATTATGGTAATTACGTCACTAAGTTAGTGTAAAACAGTCTCTTAAGATAACGAGCTGACCAGACACTCAAATTGAGATTCTATATCCCGGAATAGACCCGGGCCGAATATTTACAGTTAATTAATAATAACAACCCCGGAACTCCGGAAGTGAACCCAACTAACTGACATGTAACATGTTGTAGAAGCTCGAATTCTTACAAACCGGAAATAACCTTGCCCCGAAATGACCGATCTAACTCAACTCAATTAACCCGTTTACTAAGTCTACCGAGAGTCGGATTCAATCCAATATCATTATCCCTCTCATTAAGGCAGACTGGCAGAGTAATCAGAATCTGAAAACTAATCCAACCATTCACATTGACATAAAACTACTTTGAGCAGCTTATATGTTCCTAATCTTTGCAACTCTAAACCAAAGAGATAGTAGTTAATAAAGAAAATCCGCCATTAAAACTCCTCAAAATGGCAGCATATGGAGGTGCCACATTTACAGTCATAAAGATGCGATTTATACCGACCACAACCGCAATTACAACCACAACCGCAATTACAGCTTCTCAGTACCATTTTCCTCCTTCCATGGCTCCTGATTTATCTCTCTCCTCTTCCGCCGCCGCCAACCGCCGTGATCTTGTTTTCGTCGTCAATCCTCGAGGTATCCGTCTTTTTATATGTTATATTTGTTCCGTCTCAGTCAATTGTTTACCTTTACGGTTTTTTGTGAGGAAAGTTTCCGAAATAAATGATTGAGACGGAGGGAGTATAGGCTTAATTTATTAAGTTTCAGTGAATTGTTTTCCTTTGCCATTGAGGGAAGTTTTTGGAATAAATGATTGAGATGGATGGAGTATAGGCTTAATTTCTTAGGTCTCAGACAATTGTTTACCTTTGCAAATTTTTTGGGAGGAAAGTTTCCGACAAAGAAATGATTAGGGCGGAAGGAGTATACGCTTAATTTTACGTCTCAATTTGTTTGTTACCTTTGCGGTTTTTCATGGGGAAAGTTTAAGGACAGAGGTGAATAAATGATTAAGACGGGGGAGTGTACACTTAATTTACGTCTCAGTCAATTTGTTACCTTTGCGACCTTTCGTGATTTAAGACGGACAGAATATATGCTTAATTTTTCTGGGTTGAGTCAATTATTTACCTTTTGTGATATTTCGTGGGAAAGTTTTCGACAAAGGTAGAAAAGTGATTAAGGCGGGGGAGTGTACGCTTAATTTCCTTCTGTTTCAGTCGATTGTTTACCTTTGTGATTTTTCGTGGGGAAGTTTTGGACAAAGGGAAACAAATGATTAAGACGGAGGGAGTACAGGCTGAATTTCATCTCATTGTTTTCTAAATTTTGTTTGAATATTGTTACACGTTTATGTATGTTTTTGAGGTGTTTGTTATATTTGATTGATTATGAATTGGAAAAATGATGAGTTCAGGAGCAAATGGAAAGACGGGGAAAGACTGGAAGAAGCTTTTGCCGTTTTTGCGCTCTCGCCTTCCTAATGATTGCAACGTGAGGTTTTTTATTCTGTTCTATTATTTTTTGGTTTGAAGTCAAAAAAAAAATCTTTTCGCCTGAGATTAATGTATTTGTTTGGTTATCAAATGGAGTATAGCAAGAGAGCCAATGATTTAGGTAGCTTAATCATAGTTAAACATTGCCGCATTGTAATTTTCAATAATTAATTGCATTTTGCTTTGTAATTACTTGAGAATAAAACTTTAGCTGTTTTGTGGAGATTGGTTGTAGTTGTTTTTAGTCAACTGATGTTGTATATTCTTGTATAGTTCTATTTGCCAGGGATGGAATTGTTTTCAAGCTTTCATGTATTTGATTAACGCAGAAGTATGCATAGTATGATGAATTGTTGATGATTTTGTAATTGAAATTGCTTCATTTCTATTTTGATACTGAATATGTTGTTATTTATCAAGTTTACCAGGAAAACGAGTGTTTGTTTGTGCAAATCGTTTATTAATTTGTTTTTTCAAGTGATCGTTATGTGTGGGGATGAACGAAAATTTCTGTAACAGTTCATGATATTTGACTGCTGCAGAATTTGTAGATACTAGAGAGAAGTTGTTATTTCTAGTTTAATTTGCTTGCTATGTTTGCAAACAAAAATATTGGTGTTCGTTGTTAGTACTTAGTATCCTCGATATGCTTAACACATGGTGAATTACTTGCCCGAAAGATTGTTAAAATTGCGTCATCTTGCTCACATAATCCAGCTATTCTGCTCTTTTTGGATTGGTAATTGATTAACTTGGTCTTAAAGTTCCTTTTCGCACTTTGGCAGATATGTGAGTCTCTTACATCTGGTCCTTCTCATGCCACTGATATAACAAGAGAGGTACTGCACTAAAGCATTTTGCATATGCCGAACGACTTATTTTTTTATTTATTTTTTGTATTCTGAAGGGATCCACTGATTTTTCGTTACCGGCCAGGAAGTTCGAACTTGAATTCCTGTGGTTTTGGGGTATTGTCAAGTTGTGCCTGAAACTGATAAAGTATCTCAATGTGTACCCTTTAGTTCATCTACGGAGTAGTATACTTCAATAGCAAAATTCCATTATGAAAACAATTATGCAAATGAGTCACCTGGTTTCTATAGGGTTTTCAGCCATCGCAAGTTTGCAACTACTAAAAGATAAGAGTAATGCATGTTATCAACTCATCCTGCTGTCAAAACTCGACAGCACTCTATTGAAACTTCAACTTTTGTGAAAATTAATCCCTAACACAGTCAAATAAGGCTAATTGAGTGAGATAGAGGGGGTAATATTATTGCATTATTTTCTAATAAGAATAATCTAGTGATTAATAATAAACTAGTTTAGACCCCGTGCAATTAATGCACGGTATATAGATTTTTCTTAATAAATTACTTGTATAATAGTGGTATCTCATTAATTGTTCATATTTCTCGTCATTGTATTTTATTTTGAGAAAAAAATTGTAACTGACAATTAATCAAGAGAATTGAGTAATGTGATGAAATGTATTTCAAACAGAATATTTTTTATACCTCAAAGCTAATTATTTCAATTTTAAAATTCTCTTAATTTTTTTGTTACGATAGTAATAATAGCGATTTACAGTTTTGTTTTATACGAGTATGGGCCAAGTCATTCTCAAATAATAGCATCAATAAAATATTTAGCAATTTATAATTTTATATAAATTTATAATATAATTTGATGAAAAGATTAATTTTAATGAAAAGGTAATAATTTAATGAAATAAAATATATTTATTAGTTTCCTTATTAAGTGAATGCTTTTAATTGTAATTAGCTTCTTTATTTAAGAAGATGTTTTTTGGATGGAAAAATTATGAGAACACCTATTCTTTTAGTAGATAGGGGATTTAAAGTTGGATTTAACAACATCAATACTGTCTAGTTTCTATTGAGCTTATGGCGACAATTGCTCAACTTGTAGTGACATGTTGGATAGCTTTTCTTTATCAGGTACAAGTTGAAAAATGTAAAATCTTAAGGATAAAAGTTGGAGATTTCCTTGCTAATATTGTGTGGCATTATTTTCAATAGGCTATTAGGGAGGGTGCTAATGCAGTAATTGCGGTTGGAGGTGACGGAACCCTTCATGAGGTGTGTTTGTTTCTGTTTAATTCATTTTTTTTTCTTTTGTAAATTTATCTCTCACCAGTTGCATTTTCTACCATTGTAACATAACGAATTGGCCAGATATCACAAATTCAGAAAAGAAGGGAAGAAAAAATATTCTGTTCGTTGAGTTTGTGTACTTCTCTTTGCTTCTACAATACGTGACTATTTTTTTTAACAATGTACTAGCTTCATATGTTAATTTTGTTGCTATGGTATTATATTAGATGTCTGGGGTTATTTAAATCTGGGGAGCACAGGGGAGCAGCTGTGCTAGTTATTTCCCGGCCCTAGAGACTATTTTTGTCATTACTGCATGTGAAAGAATGCTGTTGATGGTTGTAAAATTCTAACTTGCCAAAGTATCCTCCATCTAAAATTACCTAACTAAAAACTTCTGAGTTCATGTGTCATGTTTATACAGAGTATCTGCTAGCTAAATTGCACATCTTGATACTCTGTGTTCCATATACCTGGTTCTAACTTGCCAATGTATAACTACTGATGATATAATTTGTCGGTTTTCCGGAAAAAAAAATAGTGACGATGATGTGGACTTTAAAAGCCTTATCCTTGTGTTAGCAACACAAATAGATTTGTTTCCAAACTATCCAAGATGTATAGTGCGTCTAGACCTGCACCGAAGGAGTGCTACTTCACAATAGAACGAAGCGTGACCTCGTTAGTGCCGTTTGGTATTTGCTTTATTCCATCATAAATCATAATCCATCACCAAAGAGTAATGAGTATTTGGTTCCATTGGAAGGCAGGCGCCCTTCTGATACTGGGCCTCCAACGGTTTTCGTTGGTTTTACCTTTTTCTATGATGAAACTTCATTTACATATCATCTCTGTCTGAGTTAAGATGTTTGATTTCTGTCATATGCCTATTAGCTTTTTTCTCCTTTCTGCCTAGACAACAATGAGAATCTAATCTTACTAACTACTGGTACTTGTATAGGTTGTGAATGGCTTCTTTTGGCAAGGAAAACCTGTCTCTAGCCATGCGGAAAAGCCTGCTCATAGTACTGCACTTGGTGTAAGAGATTGCTTATAACAAACTACTCTTTGACAGATGTACTTGATTTCTCCAAAGAGATTCTGGCTGCTGATTTGTGTATTGTCTCTTTTTCCCAGCTTATTCCCCTTGGCACTGGTTCAGATTTTGCCAGGACTTTTGGCTGGTTAGTTCGTTTAGAATTTTCTAGTCCTCCTTATCTTTCGGGTATTAAATGAAATGAAATATATCTTGTTTTTTGGATCAGGAAAAATGACCCTTACGAGGCCGTGGAACGTATCGTTAAAGGTGAGTAGCTAACTCAGCCCTTGTCAATGAGTGTTGGGTCTTGCCATTTCTATTATGTTGTCATGTACTCTATTCCGCTTGTAAATTTTGTTTCATATCCATGTTCTTGTCAAACTTGCTGATAAGGTGCTTTAAAGGAACGAGGTCACGCATTGATGTTGGCATCATAACTGGAGAGGATAGAGAACCTCATCATTTCATTAATGTTGCTGATATTCATTTGTAAGTTTGGCTTTCCCGAAAAAGCCTGCTTCTTAAGAAGTTTTTTCTGCTAGCCTATTTATAATTGCATGTTGCTTACAATATTCATGTGGTATTTGCAGGAGTGCAAAGGCAGGTTACTATGCTTCCAGATATAAAACTTTTGGGAACCTGTGTTATGTTATTGGAGCACTACAAGCTTTCATGGGGCACAAGAATGTCGATCTTAGAGTTAAGGTGAGTTGCGAACCCTCTTCTCTCTCACTATATTAATAAATTCTGTTAAGACATTTTTGGCAATCCTTCCATACTCGTCTCCTTATAGGCTCATTTTTGCTCACCCATTTTTCTTATTGGTTTATTTGCTTTTTGTTGCTTAGATTGACGAAGGTGAGTGGAAGAATTACTCTCAAGTGACGGCCCTTTGTATTGGAAATGCAAAATACTTTGGTGGTGGAATGAAGATTACCCCCAATGCTGAGCCCTCTAATGGAAGTTTTGAGGTTTAGTTACTTTCCCTTTTTTAGCCCTAGCAATGCAAGTCTCTCGCATGCTGTTCTCTTTTTTAAGCCCTTTGATAGTTCTAGCAAAATGGCTTTACTAAATTGGTTACATTTTTTTGTTCTTTTTCTTTTTTTCTTTTTTCTTTTTAATTTTGAAGTAGCAGTCATAAATTGGTCACATTTTACTTTTCTTTTTATTTTGAAGTAGCAATCATAAATTTGTTACAATTCTTTTTATTTCGAAGCAGCTTTCATATGATACAATTCTCGATGTCATTTGCATTTTGGTCTTCCGAAATATAGCCTCTCCGATAATTAACGCATGGTTATGGTTGAGTCCATTTGACCATCCACAGGAGTTGTGGAGACATTGCACTAATGTTGTAAGAGAAATTAATTTGAGAAGTCAGTTGAGAGCTGTAACAGTAAATTTTAGGCTCCAAATTTTTTTTACCACGAGTAGTCTTAATTTTTTTTACCACGACCATGCTATAGAAAATGGTCTAATAAGTTTAGATTCTTTACAATTGTCGTGGAAATAAGTGGAACTTTGAATGGGAGTAATTTTAATTGCTTAAAACGTTTTGGGAGTATATTGCTACCAGGGAAATGCAAATCTATCTCACAACTCCCACCGCATTTCTATGTGCAGGTTGTAATCCTTCAGGATTTCAGGTGGTATGACTTCATCTTGAAGTTGCACAAACTATATAACGGAACACATCTGTCCGTAAAAAATGTAATCTCACAAAGGTAATTTCTTGTTGACCGTAACAAAACTACATTTTCTTAAATTCAAGGGTTAAAGTGTGTGATCCGCTGTTTGCCTTTTTGTATGATGGTCTCTGTGTATTAAGGTCTTATATGAGAAGGTCAAGAACAAGTTCTTAGGCAAACATGTCCTCATTAAAAAATGAAAATTGTAGAAATGTCAAATGTTGTTGCACATGAGATTAAGAAACATCTATAGATCTACAGTTATAATCTTATCTTTAATGGTAAGCAAATTTAACTCTTCTGTATATAAAACTATATAATCAATTAGCTGATTAGGCATTTAGGCTTAAGTGGGACTGTGGGAGTTATATATTTCATACTTGTGCATATGTGCTCATTAGTCGTTACTCGCTAGCATTTTTCCTCAGAGTAGGGAAACTGTTCCCATCTTAGAGATTCTTTGGTTTCTTTTTTTGTAAAGGGAGTCCATAGAGCAATATTGACGCTGAATGATTCTAGCCTAGGTCATGACATGATTACTCCTTCAATGACTTTTCCAGCTAAGCTAGTTGAAATATACGAGTAGTTAAGAGTTTGTTTGGTACTTTGGTGAGATTGCTTTTCATCTCCAATAATTGTTGTATTGTACTTTTAAAACATTGCAGTGTACGTTCCATCGAAATTGAGCAACTAGATGGCAATAACGCCATATATATCCAGTCTGATGGAGAACATTTAGGTTTTCTTCCTCGAAAACTCTGCATTTTACCCAGTGCTATAGATATGCTGACATGACGTAAGGTACCCTCACGGCCACAACTAGTAGCCACAACGACTCTCTTATACATCTTTGTGATATGATCTGCCGACTGCCATCTATCTCTGGTTTCTTCTGGCTAGTTACGCATTTTCTTTGCAAAAGGATCTGACTTTTGCTTAGGTACAACTCGTGAAGTTCAACTTGCAAGTCTTTCATCGCCACTATACACAAGTCGCTCAACATACACTGTTTTGCCTGATGATGCAAGAGACGTATTATCTCATTATAAGACGAATGTACCCTTTTTACAGTTCTTTAGCTTATTGTCGGTTTCTTACTAAGGTCAATTTGTTGGAATTAAGGTTATCATTTCTATGCATTACATCAGTTTTGTGAGACTGAAATTTTGCTGATATATGCACTGGGGTCATCAGAATGAATGAATCCTGATTTGTTTAGGAAGTTCTTAATTTTCAGATCTACTGCTGTATAGGCCTTCTGTATTAATTAATTAAGTCTACATATTTGGGTTCCTAAATCCATGTGCTCGGGTGGAACATTTTGGGTTGCAAAGAATGTCTGATCTCTACGAGCTATTTTTGCAGACCGGACATGTCAAGTTAACAGGACATGATAAGCGGTGAACAACTCTACTCTCTTGAATGAAACTCGTGTAACAGAATAATTACCGCTTCCCTTTACGGGTGTCACAAAGTAATTGGCGGTTGCTTCATTGCACCACCATTCATACACTGACACGTTAGCTACATTGTCAACAGTTTCAAGTACAACATGACAATGCCAAACCACAACAAGAGTCCGGAGTTCGATTTGGATTTTCAATAGCTTGACAAAAAAAAAAAAAAGCGTACAGCACATGTGAAATGCTACTACTGCAATACCTCTCTATGTCATATCAGTGGCATGTGAGGTGCAGGACACAAAACATTTACTATATCTCTACCATAAGTACGAAAATGAACTTTAACAGTGTGTAATGCAATTGTCGGTGTAAAACGAGTAAAAAAGTTACTGACGGAATAATGTTAGTTTGTTGGAACTTGCAAGTTTGAGTTACAAATCTCTCTCGTTGTATGAGACCCTGTGTCCACAAGATGGCAGCTCCCCTCCTGAGCACGCAGCAAATAAGGCATTTCACTGCACCAGTCCGTCTTCCTGTAGTTACCAGAGTCGATACGCTCAAATGTAAGGCTAAGCGTGATACAAGCAGCAATTCTTCAGTTAGGATACAGAGAAAAGACCGGACTGAACCCAACAATGTGGTGCTTAAGATAGCATGGTATGCTTCTGAACTATATGGTATGGCTGCTGCAGTTTTACAACCGTCCCAGCCCACTACTGCTCCCCAGGAGCTAATTACAGCGGATGCTTCTGGAAGCGTTGATCGTACTTTTGTTGTTGCTGCAATTGTACAAGACTTTCTAAGTTCATATGTTGTTACCGGTGTGTGTCCTCAGCATTATAACGCCTGGTTTGTCGTTGGTTTTATTTATGTTAATCCATTGCTCGTCTTTGTTTAGTTCAGTAATTAGAAAAAAAAACATGTTACAGACAGAGTACAACAGTTCACCAAAAAACGACAGTCGTGTTCGATACTTGGATATGTGGATGTGTATTAGCTCCAGTGGGGTAATTTGATCTGTAATTGCAGGAAATGTAACGGCAGGAGCATATGAAAAGGACTGTGAGTTTGAAGATCCAATACTCTCCTTCAAAGGGCTTCAACGCTTCAAGAGAAATTGCACCAACTTTGGCTTCTTAGTTCTTAAATCAAACCTCAAATTCACAAAGTGGGAAGACTTTGAGGTACTTCATTTAATTCCATTGATATCTTACAACTTTTTTATTAATCGATAATGGAATTAAATTAAGAATTTATGACATAGTTATGCGTAAATTGATGTCATTAATGCTTAATTTAAGCTTTTCTTTTTCTTTTTTGGTATCTTAAATACAGCCCTTAGAGTTGTATTTATCATTTTTCTTAATTTTAAATAATGCTGAAAAAACAAAATAACTATCGTTTTGGATTGAAAGTAAAAAGTATTTATCATTTTGCGGTCCACGTAAACATAGATTTTATACGGGCCTAAGATAGCGGATGTCATTTTGGGATAAAGAAAAAGGTGAATACAAGAATAAAGAAGGTAAGTAAAAGGAAAAGGGAGGTAACCTCCTAATATAAAGGGTTAACCGGTTACAACTTGTAAATATAAGAGTTGGACTAAAATAAGGGGGCGTTTGGTTAGAGAAAGGGAAAGGAAATCAGAAAGGGTAAGAGATTACCTAAAACTTAACTAGTTGTTTCGTTACATCAAGAAAGAGAATTAATGGTCCATCCACTCTCAATCCTACCATTAACACACACCACCACAAACAACCATTTATTTACACAAAAATGGCTGCAACCATCGTCTGCCCACCCCACTACTGCTGAGACCCCACCACATCGTCCCACCTGACACTGTCGCCCACTTGCCGTCGCCGCCCCACCCTATTCCAACACCACAACCGTCACTCTTCACCCTAAAAAAACCCTCCCCTACCCTCGAAATACGGCGGTCTGGGGTACTTGGGGAGAAGATTGGTGGGTTGTGGTTTGTTTTGGTGTGCGGGTGGTTTAGGTGGGGTGGTGGTGGCGTTATGGTGGTGGCTGGTGTGGTAGCGATGGCGGTGGCGTGGTGGCGTTATGGTGGTGGCTGGTGTGGTAGTAGCCGTAAATGTGGTGGTTGGTGAATAAGGTGGTTGAAAGGTAACAAGGGTAATGAAATCTCATACCTTGGGGGGCGGGAGTAAGGAATTAGATGGATTGAGGTGGTAAGGAAGGGAGTTTCATTCCCTTTGTTTGTGTCAAACAAACACCAACAAAGGAAATCATAACTTTGTTTTTCTTTCCCTTTTCTTATAGACCCCCAACCAAACGATAGGAAAGATCAAATTAATATGGGATAATAAATACGTTGATTAAATAGGGAAGGGGGTGGGGGCTAGTTTGAATTATTGTCATTTTTAAATTAAATAACCCTAACGGATTTGGGTAACATATTAGAATTGAGGGGGGAAAAACACGTAAAGAAAATCGTTTACTTATTATTTTATTCGTGTCTTTACAATTACAATGGTATTGTATTTATAATACTCGTTAAGACCTCCTAATATAAGTAACCATAATAATATAACTTATTTTTTTCTAATTACTATATATTACGATACCGTAATCTCTTCTACATAACAATTTTAATGTTGGGTGCAATTTAATTTCAGGATAAGGGAATTGCACACTGGGAATTCAGCTTCGTATTGTCTTTACCTTGGACCCCTGTACTTTCTAGTATGTCTTTCATCATACAAAAATCACCATGTTTAATCATTTCTATGACGAAATTTTTATCAAAATTCGCTTATTTATTCTAGCTTCAATGCTTAATAATTTTCCGAGTATAGTCAAAAATTGTGAGAAGATCATCTCAACCAAAGCTTACTACTCGAGTACTCGTATGTAATGCAGCTACTGGATGTACGGAGTTCCACTTTGATGCTGAGTCGGGTAAAGTTTGCAGGTAAATTAATAACCTTTCTTCTTTTCATGTACAGTATTTACCTTGCTCTCTGGTTGATGTTTTTTTTGTTACTGTGATTGTCAGGCACGTAGAAAAACGAGACGTCCCCATAATGATCTTGTTTAAGCAAATCTTCATGCCAAGTCGATATAGTGATCGCAAGGGTAACGAGAAAGTTAATTAGTTTAATTTAGTCTTCGATATCATCACAGTGAAGAGTAGTTGGTGATGAATTTACGCGTAATAGCATTACTATTGCAGGTGAGAAAGGGAAGAATAAGTTAACAACTGAGGTAGCAACTGAGATGGCAGCACGGGTTGTTACAAAATGCAACTAACTCTCGCTTACTGGCATACAAGAAACGGGAACAGCATCATCGACCATTACACAAGTATGTACAAGCACGAATCATCCTAAAATCTAGAATATGAAATAATTAAGTTCGGTTATGAGAACTACCGCTCATGTATTAGCTTAATCAATAAGTGTGGTTGTATATGATGGAGACGGTATTGTTTCAAATGTTCATGTATTTGATTAGCACGGAAGTATTGCACCCTTTATGCATGTAACCAAGTTACTGGCTATAGCCTTATTTGTTCGTCTTTTTAAGTGCACCACCAGTCCATCAGTCATATGCCGATATGTAGAGATACATTTTTACTTTTCAGGTACAGCGACAATGCAAGTACTGCCTTAGTGGTCTTACCCAGCTTGAATTAGGACTACACTGCAGGAGTTATGGTTGGAATGTCAATCCCTTGACAAAAACAGCGTTCAGCACAACATTTGAAATGTTATTTAGGGCAAATCTCTACCAAAGTACGAAATTGAACTTCTAGCAACTTTAAGCAGTAGTCAGTTCAAAAAGAGCAAACAAAGTTACTTTGTACAAATTGAGTTATGACTCACGGAGTCCTAAATTATGCTGATCAAGATGGTGTCTTACATGCCACGAGCTATGGCAGCTCCTCTCCTGTGCGCGCAGCAAATCAGGCATTTCACTACACCTCAACGTCTTCGTGTCACCACCAGTCAGTCTACCAGAGTCGACATGCTCAAGTGCAAGGCCAAGGATGGCACAGGCAGCAATTCTTCAATGATGATACAGAGAAAAGACTGGACTGAACCCGACAATAAGCGGAAGGAATCAATGAAAAGGAGGGAGTATTTGCGTAAGTTCATATTGGAGATTCATGATGTATATTTCAGGATAAGGGAATTGTACATTGGCGATTCAGCTTTGTATTGTCGTTTCCTTGGACACCGATACTTTCCGGTTTCAAGGGTTCATGTATCTGATTAGTATGCGAAATTGTTGTTGAATGCCTTTGTATCTTTTTCCAATATAACTGTACCAACTAGGCAACTACTAAATCTACATGTCTGGGTTCCTAAATCCATTGACGGAGCTGCTCATAACGCGTAGTATCTTACGCAATTGTACTGGGGTCGGACATTTTTGGCTCAAATTTGGCCAATGGTCATGGATCGGGTCAATAAAATCGAGTCTTGTGTTTAGGTTCAACAATGAGAGCATTTCAAATTAGTCATTTTGCGTAAAATGGTTTCCCATTTAATTTGTGTTAAAACATGAAAACGGATCTGAGTATACTCATAAGTAGCATAAAGAGTCATCTTCCAAAGCCCCCTTTTTAACCTTGTAAAGTGTTAAATCCTTTCATGTTCTATCAACGTGGGACACTCACGCGTGGACAAACCACACATATAATAGAGCACTTAACAACCGGTGACAACGTGTTACATGCTACTGCATCGATCCAAACACAGAATTATTGTTTGCTCTATCTGCATGCTATTTGATGATCATTGTGGAAATGATCATTGATCATTGTAGTAGTAGTACTGTATCACCCAACACTTATTCTTATGCCAACAAAGTTTCGATATAAATATTGATCTCTCTTTGTTTAGACCCCTGCCTTGTCCATAATTATGATGGCCTCTTACATGTCAATGGCTACAGCAGCTCCCCTGATCTCTACCAGAGTCCACATGCCGCTTACTTGTAAGGCCAAGGCTGATACAAGCAACAATTCTTCACTAAAGCTACAGAGAAACGACAGGAATGAAGCCAACAGTGTGGTGCTTAAGGTAGCATGGTATGCCTCTGAACTATACGGTATTGCAGCTGCTGCTCTACGACTGCCCTGGCACACTACTCCACCCTGTGATGAATACCAGGAGCTTACTGAGGATGCCTCAGGAAGCGTTGATCGTGATGATGTTGTAGCTGCAATCATACAAGACTTTCAAAGTTCATATATTGTAACTGGTAATGTTTTGTTAGACCCTTTTTTTCCTAGAGACACTCGTGGGTCGCGGCTGACACTTGGATATGTATAGATGTGTAATTGTGTATTAGCATAAGTGGCATAATTTTGATCTGAAAGTGCAGGAAATTTGACGGCAGGAGCATATGAAAACGACTGTGAATTTGCAGATCCGATAAATTCTTATAAAGGGTTTCAACGATTTAAGAGAAACTGCACCAACTTTGGCTCCCTGGTCCTCAGATCAAACCTGAAATTCACAGAGTGGGAAGACTTTGAGGTATTTCCTTAAGCTCACAACGAGTTTTAGGCAACACACTCGAACCAAAAGTCATTGATTACGTTGTGGTTTAATATTGACAATTCCTCGTTAATATATTGACAATATTCACGTCATAATTTTTTTGAGCTAACTAAATGTTTAAGTGAAGAAACTCGGAAACTTTACATCAATTGTAGTACCGTTTATGAAATAATGTATACTAGTGTGTTGCCCGTGCGTTGCACGGATTCTTAAATAAATGGCTAAAATTTAAATATATAAGTATCTTTAAGAACATTTAGTAGAAGTACAAATAAGATTATACATCCAGATGTATATGATCATAGTACATCCAATACAAATCTAATTGAGCTTATATGCAATCTTTTCAAGCTTTTAAAATT
>VHZZ01000147.1:280772-297791 GCA_009801015.1 Silene noctiflora
AGTTTTTAATTATCCTTAGACGCAAATACTTATGACCAATAAAATTCATATAATCAATATTATTATAGTGATGAGAACAATACAAAATTAGCTTTTAATTACTACTACTACACACTATTAACATTATAAGCTTATAAGAATTATTAATGCTAACCTACACTTTATTTGTCTTATTGAACTATCATATAGTCAATTAGATTAATTTTTTCGGTTTATTGGCGATATACTTTAATATGCACGTTGTCCAAATTAATGACTTAAAATTATGTAGAGTTGGCCTTAGGTTTCTCCGCAAACTAATAATTATAGGTCATTCATGAGTTAATTTTATCAATAACTCTATTGATTTAGGCACATTGCAATTCACTTACGTGCTTTGATTATGTCGAAACTCGTAAAAGTTATAATGTTAGAGATAATTAATTACGTAACCTACAATTTTATTATTCTAATTAAGTTAGAAAAATTGTAAATAATTAATTTTATTTTTCTATTTCTAATAGAAAAATTATAAATAATTAATTAGCTCCTAATTCTAATAGAAAAAGCTTAAATAATTTATTGTAAGTGTTTTTAAAAAGTTGGAGACTATCATATCGCTCGAAAAAAGCGTCAAATATATATTTATATTGATTTCTGTACTATATGGGTGCAACAGGACAAAGTAATTGTACGCTGGGATTCAGTTTCGTATTGTCTTTGCCTTGGAGACCGGTACAATCGGGTACGTTCATCATACCAAAAACACACTTATCTTTTACTCGCACAGTCGCACTCCTCTCTCATCACTTCTCACGCGTCCACTTTACAATTTCTACTCGTACGTATGTCAGCTACCGGGTGTACAGAATACTAATTCGATGTTGCGTCCGGTAAAGTTTGCAGGTAAATTAATTAACCTTACTTCCTTTCATGTACAGTGATTGACCTTATTATTCTCCAGGTTAATGTTGATTGTATTTTTTTGTTACTGTGGTTGTCAG
The DNA here is from genome assembly GCA_009801015.1 of Silene noctiflora. Taxonomy (NCBI): domain Eukaryota; kingdom Viridiplantae; phylum Streptophyta; class Magnoliopsida; order Caryophyllales; family Caryophyllaceae; genus Silene; species Silene noctiflora. The sequence goes on from VHZZ01000147.1 coordinate 281,756, forward strand.
GCACATAGAGAAACCGGAGGTGCCCATAATGATCTTGTTTAAACAAATATTGACACAAGTCGATATAATGATCGCGAGGGTAATCAGGAAGTTAATTAGTTTATTTAATTTTTAATAATAATGATAAGTACGATAACCATAGTGAAACGTCGTTGGTGATGAATTTACAGTTTACAGTGATAGTATTATATTACTACTGCAGGGGATAAAGGGAAGAGTAGGTTAACAGCTGAGATAGCAGCAAAGGTTGTTACAAAATGCGACTAACTCTGGCTTATTGGCATACAAGAAATGAAACCACATCATCAAAGCGAATAAGGACAGCTGCTAAGCAAGCGCGAATCATCCCATAAACTAGAATATGGAATAAATGCGGTTATGAGAATTACCGCTCATGTATTACCTTATTTACTAGTTTATCACTTTATCTATAGCTTATTCCTCAAGCGTTTAGTAATTGTTTGCAAGTGTTCATGTAATCAGTGTTTAGTGTTAGAATCCGCAATATGCTTGCTATATGATGGATTGTCAACGATTTGGGATTGGTTTAAATTGATTTGCGATGCATATGATCCTAAATAGCGTACTGGCAACACCCGACATTTCAAATTATCTGATTACGCCACTCTTAAAGTAGCCCATGACTACTCCGTAAGTAGATATGATAAATTCAAACCAGTTTGAGTACGAATATTGTAACATTCTGTTGGGTCCTCAACGTTATGCACCTATGATCGGGCCGGTCATTTTTGTTTCAAATTTGGCCAATGGTTATGGGTTGGGTCGATAAGGTCAATTTTTCCCTTTTCACGTTTTATTACGGCCATTCTTATTATTTCCGGAGTTTTTTTTCTTTTTTTTGGTTTAAAAGGAAGCAATTGACAAATGCACCATCGGGGAGGAGAATTCGAACGTGTTATCTACCGTATATACAATACATTCAAATACAAAACATACGTTGGATGTGAGCCATACAATTGTGGGCACTCTTCTTATTATGCCCACAAAGTTTGGCATATAAATATCTCACCTTTTAAGACTCCATGTCCACAAGATGACGTCCTACATGTCACAGGCTACCACAGCTCACCACCTGAACACACAACAATTCAGTCGTTTCACTGCACCTCGCCCTCCTCGTGTTATCGGAACCCACACGGTCAAGTGTTTCGGATTCAGTAAGGCCAACGAAGAGACAAGCAGCAATTCTACACTGAAGAAACAGAGAAAAGATGGGACTGAACCTGAGAATCTGGTGCTTAAGGTAGCATGGTATGCTTCTGAACTGCTCGGTATAGCGGCTTCTGCTCTTCAACCGCCCCGGCCTGCTACCCCTGTTGATGAATATCAGGAGCTTACTGGTGATGCTTCAGGAACTGTTGATCGTGCTGTTGTAGTTGATGCAATAAAACAGGACTTTCAAAGGTCATATTTTGTAACCGGTATGTATCCTCAGCATTTTACAGCTGGTAGGTAAATTGGTAAAGAGGTCATTTGGTGTGGTGGCGGAGCCAAAATGTATAATTTCATTTGTAATTGCAGGAAATCTGACACTAGGTGCATATGAAGAGGACTGTGAATTTGCTGATCCAGCTGGTTCCTTCAAAGGGCTTCGACGCTTCAAGAGGAACTGCACTAACTTTGGCTCCTTAATTCTTAAATCAAACATGAAACTAATGAAATGGGAAGACTTGGAGGTATTTCATCGAATTCACAGCGAGTTTTAGGCAAGACTGTCATAAGTTATCGATTATAATGGCGCTCTCAAGGTTTTAGGATGAGTTTCTGTTGATCATTGATTGAGCCTCAACCATCACCTTAAGTTTTGGTTTAGACGGTTTTCTCTCAGAGCTAGCGTAACTTACATCAGGACGGTCTTACCCAAAATTCAATCGTTGATTAATACTCCGTAATTTTAATGCAATTGGTTCTCCTTGACGGAATTGGTACAATTTCAGGACAAGGGAATCGGACATTGGCGATTCAGCTGTGTATTGTCTTTCCCTTGGAGACCTATACTTTCCGGTACGTCTTCGATCAAACAAAATGTCCTACAGAATGGTTAACTGTGAGTTTGGACAGTCTTATACAGTTTCATAACAAGAATGTCTTACTGTAATAATTTACGACTCGTATCTGTTGCAGCTACAGGATATACGGAGTACTACTTTGATGACGAGTCCGGTAAAGTTATCCGGTAAAATAATAAACTTATATAGTTTTCACAATGTATTTACCTTACTGATTTCCATGTTTATGTTACTGAGTGTAATTTTGCAGTTAATTTTTGATTTTTGCGTTTTGTGATTGTCAGGCATGTAGAGAATTGGAATGTACCCAAAATGACCTTGCTTAAACAAATCTTGAAGCCTAGTGGATATAATGATCGCAAGGGTAATTAGGAGGTTAATTAGGTCTTGATATCATCACCAAGGAAAATAATCTGATATGATTAGGTAGACGAGATATACTTGTCTTAAAAAAGAATTTGCGTTATCCTTCAACTTGTAATTAGATGGAAGTTCATTCAGTTACAAAAATTGTATTATATACTAATTCTACATGTATGCAACGGTCTCATTGTATGTTATCTTCTTCAATTTATTTACTCGTACCTATAAAGCGTTTAAGTAGAGAGAAAACGTAAAGCCTGATAGTGTAATAAAATTTGCAAGAGTTGAGACTTGAGAGTCTTCATATACCGAAATAATGTTTTTTCTTTTTCTTTTTTTTTTGGTGTAAATCAGGGTGTCCATCATTGATAACCGTGAATAATTCTATCACTGTCTCCAACCTTTTGGGTAAGGAATGAAATGAGCAATCAGTCCCGAATCCATTTATACATGGGAATAATGTTGTGAGTACTAATAGCACAAGGGAATAGAGTGTGTGTGGTTTCATTGTATTGAACCCGTAAGAGTGCGGATTTCTTTCGTTTTATGGAGTTGTTTGCCTACTTTTAAGTTATCTCAAAAATTAATACAAAAGGCAAATGTAAACAACTGAATGGAACGGAGCAAGTATCAACTAGTAATTTGTAGTTTTCGTAATAGAGGTAATTGGTTTAAAAGTTTTCGAATTAGGGGGTTTAAATCTTGCAATATTGTAGAAGGAGTGATTTTTATTTAAATTGATAGATGATAGTTGGTAATTTAACCGTCGTAATCATGCTATATTCGGAAAATGAAAGTACTTGTTGTTAACCAATGACGTGAAAATTCAATGCTTGTTCAATTGCTAGGACCTGATTGACCTAACCCAAACCATTTTTCTCAAGTCAATCTGACCTAACCCATATGTAAATAAAAGACTATGAAGGTGATCTAACTAACACTTATTCTAAAATAACTCGATAACAATAATATTCCTTATAAACGTAATATAACTCGAATTAATCTTTAGTCGAGACCCAAAACAAATCATAGCGTTATCAGACCCAACTAACTATTGTAATGCTCAAATATGTATCTTCTATGCAAATTTTCGAGAATTTTTATTCTGCTTAATTTTGAGAATTTGTTTAATTTTTACTCGTAGCGTTAAGAAACAAAAAAACGCAATTTAACCCAGTATTGTATGTACCCATCTCACAAAATCGGACCACTTTGCAATTTAGACATGGTAAACGGATTGGGTTCGGGTCGGGTTAATTCGGGTTAGGGTTGTTCGAGAATTCGGTCTGAGTCGGGTTTGGTCATTTCTGATTGGTTGTTTTTAAGTTATTTAAGGATAACAAACACTTTGCAATAATAAACATTTAGGTCGAATTTGAAAAAACTCGGGTCAATGTAAATTGTGGGTCAGATTCAGACCCTTGATTTCAATACGAATCGGGTTATTTGGGTCGGTTCAGTTTTGCAAGGGGTGGACTGGAGAGTGTAGACCGCCAAAACAGGAAATAAAAGCAATAACCGAAGTCTTCCATAAATTCTCAGCTCCGAAAAACTTCATTCATTTTGTCTCCCAACTCCCGACTCTTGCCATGGCGTTTCCTTATCTCGAAGCCGCTGTTGGTAAAGCTTCCATCTTCGTTCACCTCTGCTTTGTTCTTCGCACTTTTCCATTTATTTGAACACTTTAATTTACAAATTGTTCATCTATTCTTTGTTTTTGCATGATTCATCCTTTAATTTATCAGGTTATTGGTTCAGATTGTATACTTAGTTTCTGGGTTTCTTGCGCGATTTCATCGGTGTCGTTTTCAGAGTGCTAATTTCTACTTTTTTATAGGGTTTTGAGTTTATGGGTTTTGTACTTTTGTACCCTCTTTTAGATTGTGCTATTAATTTTGCAATCGAGCTATGTTTAGGAACATATCCGTCTTTCGGTTTTGTAATTTTGTTATCGCCGTTCTGGCTGATTGGTTTAAGAGTTCATTTATTTTCCTGTTTTTTGTTAATTGTAATTTTTGAAGGTTGTTTTAGTTTGTCGGATGGGGAGAAAGTCGAGGATTTATTAATGAATCTATGAACAATTCATATTGGGCTCGATAGTCGATTCCTAGATGAATGTATACTGTTGTGTGGGAAAGAGTGCTCCTTTAGTTGGAATACATATTTTGACAGAGAAATGGGGTTGGTTTATATTGGTTGCTTAGAATCAGTTACTAATATGCAAAGCGGTGTAGAAGATGCAAAAATATTGCATTTGTTTGTGTATAATTGTTATTAACAGAAGGTAGAATAGTTCAGGTGTTCAACTGACATTCCAAATGGTATAAGCATTGCCGACTTTGTATTCGACTAGGATATAGAATTATTGATGTCTTTTCTTGACTTTTGTTATGTTCGTTTTTAAGGTAATACTGCCATTATATGCGTGTTTGCTAAGAGTGACCTAAGAATGTAAACCTTGATAGATTTTTAAATTGAAGGCCATGGCCTTTTAAACATTGTGCTAAGAAAGAAGGGATGCGTAGTGAGGTTGGAGAAGATTGTATGGAAGAGCGTTTGACGTAATAGAAAATGGTTCTATGTTTTTCACAAATAATGTAGTTTTTGATGAATATTGGGAGCACAATAATCAAGCTGAAAAAAACACAAGGAAAGCGCTTGGGATTTGGGGGAGGGAGTTATTTGATTTCAAATTTGTCATCATCATGATTATAGCCTTTATGCAGAGCTGACTCACTCTTGGCATCTGTAAACTTGGACAAACTCTATGCAAAAGCTTACACGAGACATTGTATGCGTACAAAGTACAATTGTCTCGTTGCTTGCTATGTCTTTCCATAATAAGGCAATGGTTTCATTGTATGCACACAATGGTCTTATACAAGACTGACTGTCAACTCTTTGTTGCTTGCAAAAAAAACAGTGCTCTTTCTTGTGCCAAAAATAATACTACTTGCTGCCTACCATTAAGATGCTAAAAAAATTGTTTATAAAATAAGAGGTAGTTTTTGTTGTGCCCTAGAGAAAATCTGATGTCTGTAAATGTAGAAATGAAACATCGGGACAGTAAGCTATTTTAGTAACCATGTTTGTCAATGCTTTTTACTAATCATCCTTGAGGTCGATTTTGTCTAACGCCAAATGAATTGCTGCCAACCAATAAAAGTTTAAGCATCACTGTAAATAACATTCCCCCTCTTCTTGCTTTAATCGGTATCTCTCCTATCCAATTATGTATAAGTGACTCTACCCTGATATGTTTTTTGTGTGTTTTTGGCAATCCTCTTCAGGTTTTATGATACTTATGTACATATTTGAAACATACCTGGATACGCGCCAACATGCTGCCCACAAATTGCGAACTCTCCCTAAACCATTGGTAGGAGTGATAAGCTTAGAGAAGTTTGAAAAGGCAAGGGCTTATAATCTTGACAAAAGGTTTTAGATTGTTCTTATCTTTCAATTCATTTATTAGGGATGTTTATGCCACCTGAAGGTTTCTATCTCTTATATTCATTTTTCTTTTTCTTTGTTATTGGGTTTGATTGTTTTCTTTCTCCATTTGCAGCAATTTTCATTTTGTTCACGGGTTTATAATGATAGTGTTAGAATCTGGAATTTTGTACTTCCGAGTACTTCCATGGGCCTGGAAGGTGAGTGACTCATGTGCGCATATTTAAATCAATGCATGAAGTTCCTTTACTTTATTTCTATAGATAGCAGTGAACCAACAGTAGAATAACAACTTTAACTAAGCCTTCCTAATCATTTTCTTGTTGGCCTCTTTTTTTTCCTTGGATGTAGAAATCGGGAGAGTTTTTAGTAGATGCAGGCCTTAATGCGGAAAATGAAATATTTCATACCTTGGCTTTCTTAGCTGGTAACATGATTTGGTCACAGGTATTTTCCAATAATCACCTATGCTCTTTGCTTTGATAACTTTGACGTGACTAAGTCAAAAAACCCCAACCAATTAAACATTTAAACGTGGACAGACCGTTTACCCAATTCTAATTTCTCCGCGCTCAACATTTCCTTATTCTACTTCCATTCAGTTTGAAGCTGACAAGTGATACTGCGATGCAGATTACTGTTTTGCCATTTTCTCTGTACTCAACGTTTGTTATTGAGGCTCGCCATGGATTTAACAAGGTAGTTCATCATACATACTTTATCTTTGATTATTTCCACTGGATGACCTACATTTATGTTGAATAACTGTTGAAGTGTATTTTCTTGATCTTCAATTACTATTTTATAGTTCTTTTATATATTTGTTATTCTGCTTCCGCAATCTGGCTTTGTTGTGCAGCAAACTATATGGCTGTTCATTAAAGATATGACAAAGAGCATTATTCTTTCAGTTGTGATCGGGCCTCCTATTGTCGTTGCGATTATTTACATTGTACAGGTATTAATCATTGCTATATGTAGGACTGTTTTTTGTCATTTTATGTCCTTACGTCTTAATTGCCTCTACCATTTTATTCTCGTTTTTCTTGTATTGAACTTTGATGTTACTCATTTTTAGATTTCCTATGGGGACTAAGTCATTGTCAAATTTATTCTTTCAGAAAGGGGGTCCATACTTTGCTATCTACCTCTGGGGCTTTATGTTTGCTCTATCTATTGTGATGATAACTATCTACCCTGTTCTTATAGCCCCACTTTTTAACAAGTTCACCCCGGTAAGGATGTTCTATTTTCACCGTCTTTAGTAAGATTTTGTCATGAGTCATACTAATTGATGGCTTCGTTATTTTGGCATTTTATGTATACAGCTTCCGGATGGGGAGCTAAAGCAGAAAATCGAGAATCTCGCTTCTTCACTGAAATTTCCGTTGAAGAAATTATTTGTGGTTGATGGGTCGACGAGGTCCAGCCATAGCAATGTGAGATTTCATCCTCTTTTATCCGTATCCATAGTCTGCATTTTCTGTGTATTTTGCATCTATTGGTTCCTCATTCCTAATTTTGATTTTGGCAATGATACACAATCTTAACAATCTAAGGTATGAGAGGTAAAGGCCACTAAATGGTTCCTTACATGCAGAGACGAAGCTTGATCTTGGCCGAATGGGCCATGGCCCGGGCGAAAATTTTAAGGATAATTAGTAAATGATAATGAATAGATCACTAGTTTGTTGTAGCTTGATGGTAAACACCTGAGGAATGGTTAGCCTACATGCTGGAAGTCTTGGGTTCGACTCACATTGAGCTTCATTAGCACTATTTGCTTTTGTTTTTTTCCTCTTACCAATTCTTGTTTTTACCATTTGCTTTTTTTTTTCTTCTTACAATTTTCTTATTTATTTAGTGTTGATTATACAGGCCGCTCGACGACTCGGCCTATTATATTTTTAACCTCGAAAAATAATTCTTACTACTTTAGTCTCACCTCAATTTATAATAGGACCAACTTAAAATAGGTTTATTATCATTGATGGTTTGGATTTGTTTCTTCGTATAAATTAAAAACGTTCTATATACTTATAAAATATGGAGTAAGTCTTTTGAAAAAAATAATATTACTCCGTACCTTGTATATTTCGTAAAAATAAATATATCGAAAATGTTAAAATAATTATATAAAATCTACGATAAATAAATGAGTATAAACATCGGACAAAATGGAAGTCGGCCCCGGTCAAAATTTTACTCTAGCTTCGTCCCTGCTTACATGTTATTCAAAATCCCTTCATCCCAAAAATAAATCATAGGTAAAGGACATGGTGTGATAGAGGGAGTATGTAATATAAGTTCATAGTCACCATTTATAGTTTCTTGTACAGTATGGTTGATTGGAGCCATTGTATTCTTTGTTCATCATTTATTGCTGCACTCGATTGATTTCTACTTCTGATTATCAAATATTAAACTAAAAATAATCAATCTGTGGGTTGATCTACGGCGTTCTCCTATTTGGACTATCTTTACTGATTTGTGTTTTCCTCATTCTAAGCAGCCTGTACTGCTGTAGTTGTCCAATTTGTTCTACTAATAATTTACACTTGTTCTGTTTTTCTAATTGTATTTGCAAGGAGCTTTTGTACTCCTGGCTGTAGTAGGATGCTTGGATATGTGTACCAAATGGAATGTCATGTTTGGTGGTCTCTTTTATCCTGTTTATGAGTCTTTTGATTTTTATCTCATGGCAATTGTTTCATCTCTTTCCAGGCTTACATGTATGGGTTTTTCAAGAACAAGCGTATAGTCGTTCTTGACACATTGGTGCAGCAGGTAGTCTCAAAACCATACCTTTTTGTTCATATGTTGTTGCTGCTTTTTTTAATTGCCATCTTATATCTTTTCTTTTTCAATTTGCATCTCGATTGCCAGTGTTGTTCATATCTTATCTTGTTCATATGTTGTGTGTGCATATCGATTTGCATTGTATGAGAATTAGAACAAATCTTTGCCAGTGTTGAAGATAGTGATGCTAAACCGTCAAGCCATTGGATGATTCTTTGTTATGTACTAAGCCACACCTTTTTGTTCATATGTTGTTGGTGCTTTTTTCGATATTAAATCTTTTCTTTTTCCTGTGTGCATCGATTTGCATTTTATGAGAATTAGACAAAATCATTGCCAGTGTTGAAGATAGTTATGCTAAAGAGTCAAGCCATTGGACGATTCTTTGTTACGTGTTTACAGTTGTTACTGCTTTTTTATTTTTTCAACCCGATGATGCATTATTGCTGAAGTCCCTGGATTTCTGATTCTTAATGTTGTCCATGTTTCACTGACATTTTCCAGTTTTTGTAATCCAAAGGGTGTTGAATTTGTTGAGAGTTTGAGACATTGATAAACTGGACGATTCTTTGTTTTGCAGTGCAAGGATGATGAAGTTGTTGCTGTTCTTGCACATGAACTAGGGCACTGGAAACTCAATCATATCATGTACACATTCGTTACAATGCAGGTAATCATATACTATGCAGTGTATTTGACAAACTGGCTTGGCATCTTCTTGATCCGTTTACTTTAGAACATTAGTTCTAAATTATATCCCCTTCCTCGTCCCCATTACGCGGTATTGCTTTCCTAGTTTCCTCCGTTCTTTTTATGATCATTTTTTACTTAGTATGTGAGTGAAAGTATGAACCTCTGTATGCATGAGCATGGTGATGATCATTGCTATTCGAAAATATGCAGATTCTTATGCTATTGCAATTTGGAGGCTACACCCTTGTGAGAAATTCAAAGGATCTGTTTGAGAGCTTCGGATTTCATGATACCCAGGCTGTGCTCATTAGTCTTATCATTTTTCAGGTTTGGATCTATGTTGATGGAACTTTCTTTTCGCATGTATTTGTTTTGCGCACATTTGCTTCTATGGCCTGCCGGAGTCATGGTATATAACCTATAGATGTGTAGTTTGTTTACCAAGATATCGTGATGAACAATATTGACAGAGAATCTTCTTTATCTTTGTATGTACTTATTTAATTTAGGTAATCGAAAAATTTATTACCATGCTACATCCAGATCTCTGATCATACGCCAAAGCATAAGGCTTGTCTTGGCACAAGATTTTGGTACTCGTTAGTCTGATACTCTGATCTATTTACCCATGAAAGTTGAAACTTGAATGTTAACTTTCACATGGAGATCTACCACTCAATCCTGCTTCAAATTTTTTTTTTTTTTTTGGGGGGGGGGGGGGGCTATTTCGGATGGGATGACCATTTTGATTTTCAGTTTACATGGCATGGTGTTACTGTGATGGTTTGAAGTGTGAAGTAGTAGAGGAATTCGGGAAGTAGTACCCTCGAAGTCCCTCCATCTCTTTATACTGTTCCCATTTGACTCCAGTAGTTAAACGATGACAACTTTGACTAATATTAGTTTCTCGATATTATGCACTAGTTACAATTTTTCTAACATGATAAGGTGAAAACAGTTTGCATATATCAAATGCAACTAATTTAGCACTCTATTGCTGCATATAAATGGAGATATTAATGTTCAAAGTTGCCTTGAAGCTTTTCGTGTTATCTTCAAATGAAATGATTTATTTGATTTTCAATATACATGACACGGTGTTACTATGATGGTGCGAACTAGTAGGGAAGATTGGAAAGTAGTGTCCTCTTGGCCCCTCAATCTCATTATATTGTACCAATTTTGGCTTCAGTGGTCAAACATTGACAACTAATATCTTCTCCTTGTATGCACTAGTTACAATTTAACTAAAATGATGATAATATGAAAATCGTTCGACTTTGGTGGTTACAAGATGGCAACTTCGACCGATATTTTCTCCTTATATACACTAGTTACCACTTCTCTATGATAAAATGAAAATAGTTAGGAAAAATCTGATGCAGCTAATTTAACACTATTGCTACATGTAAAAGAAGAAATTAATGTTCAAAGTTGACCACCGAAGTCAAATGGGAACAATATCAATGGGATGGAAATCATATTTTTCTGTGACCTGACAATATTCTTCATGTAATTTCATTCCTAAATGTCAACACTCTTTCCGTATAATTCAGATTGTTAATTCCTTTTATTAATCAGGGATTACTTTACTTGTAATTTTCTTGCTTGGTAGCTGTGTCTTGACTCTTGACCGCTCATGTTCCTCTTCCAATTGTTTAATTGCGTGTGGGCTTTTACTAACTGTTCTTATTGTGTGTTGTCAGCAAACGATGATACCTTTTCATCACCTTGTAAGCTTTGGTATGAATCTAGTGAGCCGGTCTTTTGAGTTTCAGGTAATAATTTGTCAACTGGTCGTGTTTAGTTCCTTCTGTTAGTCTAACTATTCTTTCAAACAAGTTGTCACTGAGCTCTTAAAACATGTCACACTTTAGTCTTTTAGATGACCTATAAGGCTATAATATACACGAGCAACTTTTGCAATATTGAGTAAAAATTACTTCAAAGGACGTTAAGCGGCCTCATAATATGATATAGTTATTAACCACTATTTGCTCTATGTACAGGCTGATGCTTTCGCCAAGAAGTTAGGATATGCAGATGAACTCAGGGCAGCTCTTGTTAAGGTGCAGGTAATTGTTAAACGCCTTTTCTGTGAGTTACGAAATTATTGGTGCAAATATTAAGGCAACTTGAGTTGTTAAATGATGTGTTAATTTTCCAGGAGGAGAACTTGTCAACTATGAATCCGGACCCATGGTACTCGGCCTATCACTATTCTCACCCTCCCCTTGTTGAAAGGTTAACTGCCATTGACGACAAACCTCTCAAAAAACAAGACTGATAGTCATGATTCTGTAAGCCCGTGTTTCTTTAAATTATTAACTTTGTTTAATGAGGTTTTCGAGAAGCTTACCACTATAGGAAAGGATTTGGAAGCGAAATGTAACTGGAGAGAAGAATTACATATATGAATTTTGACGTAGTTCAAATTTTCAGGTTCAAATTTATGTTCTAACCGGAATTCTAGTGATCATTTGCAAGGAAACTTAGGTTCAGCGAGTCTTAAATGACATGATTTTGTTTGGTCGATTTACTATAGTGGTTTATGTCAGTCGACCCTCAATCCCTTATCATATACTCTGTATCTATGTTCGGTTCCTAAAATCAAATAATCAATGTTGCCTTTTCGGAAAGTAACATGTTTCTTTTCCTAGTACGGTAAAAGACCGAAAGTGATATGTGCTTCTAGGCTCTAGTGGTTTTCTCTATCTGTGAGATGAATGTGATATACTATAACACTTGGTTAGTTTGCTTAATCTTATGGCATTGTTGAAAAGCTAAATTAAGATAGAAATGTAGGGAAAGTGGCCTTGAAACAATCCACTCTTTTATCGAGTTGCTTTCATTGCTAACCTATCGAAGAGTGGTTGGATTTCTTCTCGGAGCAAGTGATAGTGATGCTAATAAACCTGTCAAATGGATTGTGCGTGTTGGGTTTGGGTCGGGTTTGAGTCGAGCTGTCTCATGGCAAGTCAATATAGATTTGGTACTAATCGACCACCACACCCAATGCCCAAGTTTTTGAGGTAGAGCTAATTATATGTGGGGTCGGACCAGGAATGGATGAGCCACTTTAGTTTTTTGTCAATAGACAAGCGGGATAGCGGGTTTGAGTGAGTCATTTTCAGTTGGGTTGCTATCAAGTTATTTGAGGATAACAGTCGGTATGCGATAATAAACATTCAGGTCAGGTTGGATGGGGCCGGGTTAATTCAGGTCTCGTCGTGTCAGATTTGGGTCCTTACTTCAGATGAGGGTCTGGTTATTCGGGCCGGGTCATTCCAGGTCTAGAAAGAAAAGAGTAGAGCATTGATTAACAAGAAGGCAAAAGTAGAAGCAACCTACTCACAAAGAAAAAAAACAAGTAGATACATAAAGCATTAATTAGTAGTCCATGATTAATAATTAAGTAATGGGACGGTTGTCTAAAAATGATGTTGTTGTTGAAGATTGGCTGGTTCTCAATAAAAGTCATACTATTCCTTGCGTATTATCTCCGGTACTTAAACTTTGTCTATTCTGGTTTTTTTGCTTTTTCGCTTTTGCCTTGTCTTTAATTACAATTTTTTTTGCTGCTTTCCGCGTCTTTTTTCCGTTCAACTACGCGATTATTTATCCGTCTACATCGTCAATACATTCCTAATTGCCAAGATTAGCGAATGATTTGTATCATTATTGCTGTTTCCAACGGTAGGCTTAGACTTTTAGCTACTAGGTATTGTTAGGCCGTGTACTTTTATACCTAATTTCAACTCATTTAAGTTCAGTTCAGCTTTTGGCGCTGCTCTTTTGGACTGAAACCGTCTAACTGAACTGAAGTGAAATGGATCTGAACTGAACTGAAGTAAAAAGTTAATTTGTGAAGAGAAAAACTGAACGGAACTAAGTCTTTCTCTTCATAAATTAACTTTTACTTCAGTTCAGCTCCATTAAATTCAGTTCAGACGGCTTCCGTCCAAAAGAACAAAGCCTTAATCTATAAGGGTGATATGGATCTAAGGGAAAAATAGAGCAAAGAATCTCAACTTCACTATATGTCTATACCTTGGCTATAGATGTTGTCAGTTCTGGTATTCCAAGTTGTATGGAGTACTCTACGCCAACGTCAGGATTTCTCCGGTAAATGGACTATACATCTGATGTTACATCAGATGGTGTGGTTTTTGAGGATTAAGATAAAGTTTTTGAATTTTGTTTTAAAAATTATGAGTTTTATTATAAAATTACTGAATTCATTTACTTAAACATTAAACTCAGAAAATTACATTATAACTCAAAAAATTTATATATAAGCTCAGAAAAATTTAAGTTTTGTAATTTATAAACTTATAGAACCCAAAAAAATACACGAAACTCAGAAACTCACATTAGGTGTGAGGTAGTACATCTGATATATAATCTGTTTTTCCGTATTTCTCCAGGCGTAGATCTACTTGTTAATAGATCGGTAAGAGTATTATTCCAATAGATGACTCTTTTATAGAGTTCATTAATATTCGAACTCATTAATTTTCTTCCATCTATCGGAATGATTAGTCGCAATTCGGGAGGAAAAACTGGTAATAGACATAAAACCATTCATTCACAATTAAGAGAAATCGAGAGGTTCATTTTGTTTTCCACTATCATTTCATCCTGTTAGTTTTAAGGAAGGATTTAGGACTATTAGATCAATCTTGAATGAAATCTGAACCGTTTACAAGAAATGGACTATGAGTTGTATAATTATCGCCATACCGGCACCACAAATATTTTTCGTTGCTCCTCAAATTTTGAATAACTGCTTTACCTGATCCGAGGAACCTTCTGTGTGATTTCCTGATAATTTTGTTCCGAAACTCGGGAATCCCGAAAACCGTATATTATACAACTCAATTTGAGTCGTTCGCGAGGTCGTACCGAACCACGTTTCTTTTTCTCCCGATTTTTCTACCACGTGTCCGAGGTTATTTCAGGAGTTAACATATTTTATTTCAACCCCAAATAACGAGTATTAATCCATTTTTCACGATTATTCGAAATTCGACGAATGCTGGTTTATCGCACACCGGCACCCCCTAATGTCCTTTGTTGCTCCACAAATTTAATGTGGCCGCTTTATCTGAACCGATGAACCTTCTATGTGATTTCCGGAGCATTTTGTTTCGGAACTATGGAATCTCGAAAACCGTGTATTTCTACACTTCAATTTGATCCGTTCGGGAAGGTCGTACCAGAACACATTTCTTATTCTCCCGGTTTTTCTATTACGCGTCTTTGGTCATTGCAAGAGTTAACCAATTCGATTTCAACCCCAAATAACGAGTATTAATCCATTTTTCACGATTAGCCGAGGTTCGCCAAACGCTAAATTATCGCATACCGGCACCCCCAAATGTCCTTCGTTGCTTCTCAAACTTTGTGTGGCCACTTTATCTAACCCGTAGAACCTCACATGTGATTTCCGGTGAACTTTGTTCCGGGACGATGGAATCTCGAAAACCGTGTATACACTTCAATTTGATCCGTTCGGGAGGTCATACCGGACCACGTTTCATTTTCTCTCGGTTTTTCTACCATGTGTCCGATGTCATTTCACGAGTTAACCTATTCGATTTCAGCTACAAATAACAAGTATTAATCCATTTTTCACGATTATCCAAGGTTTGACGAATGTTAAATTAACGCATACCAGCATCCCCAAGTGTTCCTCAAATTTTGTGTGGCCTTTTTACCCGATCCAAGAAACCTTCTCTGTGATTCCCGGAGAATTTTGTTCTGAGACCCAAGAATCCCGAAAATCGTGTATTATACACTTCAATCTGAGTCGTTCGAGGGGACGTACCGGACCATGTTTCTTTTTCTCCCGGTTTTCAACCACGTGTCCAAGGTCATTTCACGAGTTAACCTATTCGATTTCAGCCTCCAAATAATGAGTATTAATCCATTTTAACGATTTTCCAATATTCGACAAATACCGGTTTATCCCATACCAACACCCTCAAATGTCCTCCGTTGCTCCTCAAATTTTGTATGGCCGCTTTATTTGACCCAAGAAACCTTCCGTATGATTTCCAGAGAAATTTGTTCCAAGACCCTGGAGTCTCGAAAACCGTGTATATATACTTCAATTTGAGCCGTTCGTGCGGTTGTAACGGACCACGTTTCCTTTTCTCCGGTTTTTCTACCATATATCCGAGCTCATTTCAGAAGTTAACCAATTCGATTTCAACCCCAAATAATGAGTATTAATCAATTTTTTACGATTATCCGAGATTCGACGAATGCTGGTTTATCGCATACCAGCACCCCAAAATGTCCCTCGTTGCTCCTCAATTTTTTTATGACCTCTTTATCTGAACCGAGGAACCTTCTGTGTAATTTCCGGAGAAATATGTTCCGAGACCCTGGAATCTAGATAACTGTGTATTATACACTTCAATTGAGTCGTCCGCAAAGTCGTAACTGACCACGTTTCTTTTTCTCCCGGTTTTCAACCACGTGTCTGAGATCATTTCAGGAGTTAACCTATTCGATTTCAGCCCCAAGTAATGAGTATTAATCCATTTTTTCACAATTAGCCGAGGTTCGACGAATGTTGGTTTATCGCATACCGACACTGTAACAACCCGGATTATACCATAAAGAAAATATCATAATATAAATGATAAATCAGAGTATAACATAAATATAAGGTCTAGGTGGCAGAAACA
>VHZZ01000148.1:7761-45681 GCA_009801015.1 Silene noctiflora
TTTTATTATTTTCTTTACTTCTCTAATTTCTTACAGTATCATATAGTTGCTTTTTATCAGATGCATGTTACAACAATATAAAGTAATTAAGATCTTTAACAATATTTTTTGCAATTAATGACCAAAGAGCAAAATACTTTCTTTCTCAAATAGATGAAAGCATGGTATGCAGTTTGAGGCTTCAGTCTTAGGGTCGTGTTTTTCATTGAATGTTGTCTTGTCGTAGGCGGACAATTGATGGAATAGGTAAACACATAATCGGGACGGAGGGAATATGAAAATATGAAAGCGTCTCTAAAACTAGGTTGAACATACAAAATTTAATGTTGATGAGTCCATAAATATTGTGTTAACAAGTACTCCGTACTTTTTTGCTGGTATTCGTAATTAGAAGTCGAATTGTATATTTGTATGAACAATCTACTTTTATAAGCCATATTAACAGTAATATCACAATTACATGAGTAGTATTATTCTTGGATGCTTTGACCGCTATCACTAGAATTTGGATTTTCAACTACTCATTTAAATTGGATTTTCGAATACTTATATATATTGCATAACATTTTCTATAATTAATTTGAATTACAGGTATATCTTATTTACGTCTCTAAAAAAGCATCTCAAATTAATTGTCAAAATTAATGGTGGTAGTTTCAAGGGAAAACTAAATGTCAAAGCTTACCGTACATCTTTTTTTTGCATCTAAACTCAATCATTTGTTCGCCTTTTTTTATTATTTGCAAGGGGTATTCTAATCAAAAGCAATCAGATGATTGAGACAGACAGAGTATTTAGAAAATCTAATAGTATTTTTCAAGATAATAATTTTTCATATCCATAAAGCCAATGGTGAGGCAAGTGTAGTTAGAAATTGCAAAAAGATAATATTTTATGAAATCACAATTTAATCAATCACCCAACCGTATACTATGTATAAAACTAATCAACTTCCGTGTGATAATGTCATATTTTAAATGTAGTTGTTGAATGGAATCAAGAGTATTAAGGTTTTGTTTTTTGGGACTTTATTTCAATTTACTTACACATATAAATTGATATAATACAAATACTTTGAAGGCACTATGTATGAACATTAAATCTCGATTAGGGTTAGTTTATTAATTTTAAAAAAAAAAAACTCTTTAAGTCAGGGTAAAGAGTATACATTCATACGAGGTTGAGCCTGAGTGTAATAGAGTTTCAATTAATCCATGTTTAGCAACCAGACAATAAATCTAATTACATTAACAAAAAAGTGCAGCAGTATGTAGCTAAACAGTATACATTCACAAGACAAGTACGATTTATGAAATGAAAAAAAAAAAAAAAAAGTCAATATTGGCCGGAGAGGGAAAGAGGTTAAGGAGAAAAATGAGAGAAATAGGGAATGACAAGAGAGTGGTATGATGATATAAGTAGTCGATATTGAATTGATTGATATTGATCTATTTCAATTCATGTAAAATGAATGAGATGGAGGGAAAAAAGGGATGAAAATATGAAAAATGGAGTATGAGAAGTGTGTTTCAAATTTATCCTATATTTGTGGGATTTTCATTTGTATTTGAGAGGGAAATAGATCCCTATTTATATCTTCATTATCACTCTATTAACTCATTTGTTAATAAAACATGAAATTTGGCATATTTTTTTTCTTATCCCTTATCTTCTCATCAAAATAAAGCGTTAGACCTCTATTGAACAAGACATTCTCTATTGTGTATCCAGTCTCTTACCCCTCAATGTAGATGAATGACTTTTAATATCATATCTGACGAGTTTGGGGAAGGTACGTAATGAGTTTAGTGAAGGTAGGGTTCACGAGATCAAATAAGAAAATTTATTAGCAAACACCACGTGCATAAAAATCCGAGCWCATTAAATTTAAAGATCTTATTCTATAAAAATAAGTGCTCGGTATCGTGAACAAAACCAAAAACTCTGGAGTATCATATGTAAACACTTTCATCTTTATTTTATTTTCCCCGAAAAAAAAAACAAAAAAAACTATAACTATGACATGAATTATGTACCATATTTCATTATATCGTGAACTTCATCGATTATTTTAGTATCCGTGCAACGCACGGGTATGAAAACTAGCAACTACCGAACATTTGTTTATATAAATAAAGCAATACTAAAGCTGCAACTGAACTTTTTATTGCTACACTTTTCAACGTAGGTGGACTTTTTAATTCCAATACTTATAAAAATGTAATAAGATACCAACTCGTATGTTGTAACAGGTGATACTACTACGTGCCCTTGCATCGCACGGGCCTACCAACTAGTAAAGAACATTATAGAAAGTCATAATAATATATATATATTTATTTTAATAATTGGCGGGTAGTCGGGTTGACGGGTATTTGGTGGGTATGACGTAAAACCCATCCCTGCTCCATCACCTATGGCGGGTGGAATTTTTGTACCCATGCCCTCCCCACCATCGCGAAAGCTGTGCCAATACTCGTCCCAACTGGGGGCGGTTGCAGGGCGATACCCGTTTATATCTACCCCGCTAACATCCCTAATTAGTTTAGTGACTCTTGAGTATCGTGATTTTAAGTTAAGACGGTCTTTAAATCCGAGTACTATAAGTTGGACTGAAAAGAAGTTCCCCATTTTCGCTTGATCAACATATGAAGTGAGGGGAGTGTTTAGCAGTTAGCACACAACAATGGAGAATCAAATGTCAATTAAATCATGGGTAACATATGGATTACTAATGGGAGCAGCGACGGCGGCAGCGATTGGTGCACACGCATTGTTCTTCCGTCGTCGATCTTCAAACTTCCGATCGCGCGTCGTTGGAATTATACCAGCGCGATATGCTTCGTCTCGTTTCGAGGGAAAACCTCTTGTTGATATCTTAGGCAAGCCTATGATCCAGGTATTCTTTCTTCTCTTGCTCAAATTCCAATCTTTCACGCATTTTTTCGAATTTTGATTATTATTTGAGAATGCCCTGGATTAGTTGTTTGTGGAATTGGGGTGTTAATTGGTGGGTGATATCAGCTTACGATCGAAGTTTTCGTACTTTTGTTCAAAGATTCAATCTTTTGTGCACCTGTAATTATTATTTGGGAATGCCCAGATTAATTGTTTGTTGTATTGGGTTGTTAATTGTTGTGATTTTGTGTTTAATAGGTTGTTAGTAAGTGTGAAATTAGCTTATGATCAAAGTTTTCTTCCTTTTGTTACTGAAAGATCCAATCTCCAATCTTTCGCGGTTTTTTTGAATTGTAATATGATTTGGGAGCCAGGTCACTTGTTTGTTGTGATATTGTACAGTGGGTTGGTAATAAGTGTGAAATCAGCTCATGATTAATTTGTGAGTTTGGGGTGTTGATTGTTGTAGTTCTTGTGATGGGTTGGTAGTTAGTAAGAATTAAGCTTATGATCTTGGCTTTAAACTAAAGATTAGTAGGTATGAAATCAGTTCATGATGAATTGTTACTTTGGGGTGATAATTGTTGTAATTCTTATTATGGATTGTTAGTAAGTATGAAATCAGTTTATGATCCCGGGTTTAGATTAGTAAGTATGAAATCAGCTCATTAGTAATTGTTATTTTGGGATGTTAACTGTTGTAACTTGTAATGCGTACGATGGATTGTTAGTAAGTGTGAAATCAGCTTATGATCCGGAGGTTTGAGCTAAAGATTTATATTGGGGTGTTGATTGTTGTAATTCTTATGATGGGGGTGTTAGTAATTCGTATGATGGGTTGTTAGTAAGTGTGAAAGCAGCTTATGATCCGGAGGTTTGAGCTAAAGATTTATATTGGGGTGTTGATTGTTGTAATTCTTACGATGGGGGTATTAGTAAGTATGGAATGCCCAGATTGATTGTTATTCTGGGGTGTTAATAGTCGTAATTCTTGTAATAGGTTGTTGGTAGGTGTGTAGTCAGCTTATGATCTGGGGTTTAAACTAAAAATTTATGTTGCAGTGTTAGTTGTTGTGATTCATAATAATGGGTTGTTAGTAAGCATGAAGCTCCCGGATTAATTGTTGTTTTGGGGTATTAATTGTTATAATAATTCTTATAATAGTAGGTGGTTAGTAAGTATGAAATTAGCTTATGATCTAGGTTGTAAACTGAAGGTTTAGATGTTTGACTTAATTTTGATCTTGTAACCTCCGTTTCATCCTATTCTGTGGATTGTTTTAGTTAATTTTAAGAAGGGGAAGAAAATGAGGAAATAGAGGGAGTAGAAATTATCGCTGTATGACTGTATCGCCATTTGGACATTATGGAATCAGAAGACTGAATGTAAAGAAATTATCTCAAGTCATTGGTTAAATTGCTTGGCCTGGCCACTTTACAGACTTAAAACCCATTTGCCACCTAGTGAATTTGCCAGAAGCCTAGAAGGATTTGATATTGGGTGTTGTAGGTTAGCAAACAGCGCACCATTCGGAAGATTTATTGGTTTGGGTGAACAGGACGGTTTAGGTAGGAAATAGGTTATTTTGTGCTGATATAATCTTTGGGTATGGGAGAGTTGGTATATGCTCAGTAGTCATCTGATTAGTGTTGTATGTGCTTGGGAAGCGTTTGTAAGGATGTTATCTCCTTGTAGAAAACGCAGTTGTGGCTATTGTTGTCATAGATGAGATAATTGGTGGCAAATGGTAATGATGTTTCTTGTTAGATGAGGCAGAGGGACAGTCATAGGACTTGATGAAACACGACAAGTTGGTTCGAGGGGTTGGTTTGAGGGGCTTTGTATTTGGATATACAATAGTAGAAGTTGAAGGAAATTCACCATAGCCTCACTTTTTATTCAATGTGCTTGCTAGGCGGTTCTTGGATGTCCCTTGGGGGGTTAGGTTGCGTTTGTTGTGTAGGTTGTAAGTTAACCATTTAGTAACGGGATTTTAAGCGATATGGCTGATATGGCTTAATATGATATGCAAGCTTTGATAAGGGCAAATATTTCAGGATGTGGACAATTATACCTCTTTGGCGCTGATAAGATAGGACAAATCTTTTGCGTGTTCCATTTGTTAATCTTATGTGATTTATCATCTATATAAAATTTCAATATATTGTTTCAAAATTGGCTGAAGTAGTTTGCAAAATTCTCTTATATAGAACATATTTTCTTAGTCACCCCTTTATAAAGTACCAGAAGCCTTGTAGGTTCATATCTAATCAAGAGAAAAAGCTTTAACTATTTGTTTTTCTCTTTGTTTGCTGTTTCCATCCTCAGCGTACATGGGAAAGAGCGAAGTTGGCATCTATGTTGGATCAAGTTGGTAAATTCTTGAACCTGGGCCCTTGGATACTCATTTTTACTCGGGTCTTGTTACTCATTTTTAATTCGGTGACATTTTTACTATGGTACTTGAAGGCATTGGAGTTATTTCAAACTGCTGTTACTAACATGCACCGTCCTTAAAGAAAAATTAAAATTAGGGGGAAGTGATCTGGGAAGTTCTAAGACGTCAATGTTGCACCAGAATCCTGATCTGTTTTACTAATTTGATTGATTTCTTCTTCCTACAGTTGTAGCAACAGATGATGATAAAATCGCAAACTGTTGTCGTGGGTTTGGTGCGGACGTGATTATGACTTCAGAATCTTGTCGAAATGGTATGATGTTATTGGATTACTTGTATAATTCTTGATGAGTGACGAAATATGTTCTTCATAGAGACAATTTTTAAAATGGTCTGCTGATTGTTGTAGGAGCTGAGCGTTGCAGTGAAGCACTTCAGAAGCTTGGCAAGAAGTATGACATTGTTGTCAATATCCAAGGAGACGAGCCTTTGATTGAACCAGAGATAATTGATGGGATTGTTAAAGCATTACAGGTTCGTCTATTACTTTAGCCTTGGATGCCCTTACTTGCAAATCTTGGTGACATCGCATACGTTTTTTTTGTATTACATTATACAAAATTTAAATGGGTCATGATGTTGAATTTTGTAATATACTAACCATCGTATCGAAAGTATTACTCCAAATGTACCAGAGTAGTAGAATGAACTCTGATGAGAGAAGTGCGGGGAAGTGAGCTTCTGATACGCTTGCTTTTAAGCATTACAAGTGCTCCTTTTAGAGTTCACAAAATACATTGTTTCTGTTCTCTATCTGACTTTATCTTCATCGTCTTAAAAATTCTAGTGCGTCGTATCTCAAATGCTTTTTATTGCTTCTGATTTAATTCTTCAGTGCAAAATGCTCTTTTCATTCCCACACTACATGTGGCATCTTTTGACATATGTCAATGGTTATTGTTATATTATGAACAGAGATTGCCTTCGATTCTGAAACATTATATTATCTCTATATCATGTGTTTTAGCTAAAAAGTTGTCTGAACTTGGGACGGGATGTAGTCTTTCATCCTGTCCTGCCACATTATACAGTCCTGCTTGCCAATGTTGATTCTTAGACCTCTTTTTGTGAATGATTTTGCTGCATCCTAGTATGTCTGACTCATAAGGCCGTTATTCTTCTCAGAAATGTGCAAAGTTTGTACATACTTCGTTAATTTTGTGAGCCAATCACACTCCTTGACTGTGCTGTGTTGTAAATAGGCATTTTTTAATCATCTTGGCCATTTAATTTCTGTCATGCTTGAAGATTATCAGTACTAGTCGTATAAAAGTATCCCATTCTTGTAGTGCTCTCCTGATGCTGTCTTCAGCACAGCCGTAACATCGTTGAAGTCAGAGGATGCATTTGATCCAAATCGCGTGAAATGTGTGATCGATAATCTTGGTTATGCAATCTACTTCTCCAGGGGACTCATTCCCTTCAACAAGTTTGTGTCCTTTTAGAACTTGTTCCTATTCTTTTTCACATCCATTTCTTAATCTTGATCCTAATTATCTATCTTCTTCACGTAGGTCTGGGAAGGTCAATTCAGATTTTCCTTATTTGCTCCATCTAGGAATTCAGGTAAGAGATACAGAGTATATAAGTACAATAATTATATTGTCTCGTTTGTTGGCCTTTTGCCTCTTCTTATCAATGACGCCTCTTTTGTCATCCGTGGACAGAGCTATGATGCAGAGTTCCTTAAAATATATTCAGACCTCACGCCTACTCCATTGCAATTAGAAGAAGATCTCGAACAACTGAAGGTTCTTGAAAATGGCTATAGGATGAAGGTTACTTTTGCTCTATATTTCTTGTTTCTAGTCAGTGCTCTTTTTACGCCCTTAATTTTCCGTTACTTTAGAACTTCTTCCTTAGGTGGCTTACATTCTTTCCTCAATAGACCTCTTCTGAACTAGTGAAGCGAATATTTACAGACATGAATCTTTATCATCTTAATATTGCAGGTTATAAAGGTTGAGCATGAAGCTCATGGTGTCGATGTTCCAGAAGATGTGGAGAAGATAGAAAGATATATGCGTGAACGGAACTTGTCCTGATCTGTGAGACCCCGCTTGTTACAAGGTACAAACATTTGACTATATTCGTTAGCTTTCCTTTTAACACAGATTGCCCACTTAAATAATTAATTATGCTCTTGATTTTGTGTACATCTCCCGCTTATATTTGTTAGTTTAGGGATGGATACGAGAAGACCAACTGATAGCGTGGAGTACCCTTGATTTCTGGTTAATTTACCCTTGTGAAATGTCCCTAATTACAGACTTACAGTAGGTTATGCTGATATACGAGAGTACAGTAACATTTTGTGAATGTAAGTTTCCAACGACTGTAGTTTTGGACCACAATTCAGGACTCATGAGGCTTATCATATGGAGTATTGGAGTATTACTTCAAAATATTTACTCTTAAAAGTGCAATCAATCTGAAATATCCGATCCCAAATTGTATACTCAGTAAGTCCCCAGTTTAGATTAGAATCCGAATTCTGTGTTGGTCCAGTTTAAGAATAGTTCGAGTTGTTTTAGCTCTGCCATGTGGGTAGTTTTGTAAAAACTCAACATAGTTTGTAGTGATGAGTGAATAATACTCCTACATTATGTTGCTCGTGTTCCTTACGGTGAAATAACAGGGCCGCCGATGATGCTATCATGACACACATGTTTCTTTTTGGTAATGCAGATACAATCAACTAGTGTTTTCAACCCACGAGGAAGGCTGCGTATGTTTAAGTTCCGTGACAACCGCCATAGACGGGAGCCTCGGGAGCTTTTCGATATAGAGATTAAATCAGCTGATTCAATTATTATCCCTGAAGATGGTATGGAGCTCCATTTATTTAACTATGTAATTGCGTGCTGAAATAGGCAAAAAGAAGGGCAGTGCTGAAAAAACACAAGGACAGCAGTGGGTCCATATTCCAATGAACATTTGTAATTTTGTAGAGGTAACTTGTGACAGTATGTAGTCAAAAAGTTGTACTGCTCATTTCTTTACCTAATTCTTTCTGAATCGGTTAACTCTTTTGTATCAATCTCTTGACAATCTTCAATTTTTTAAACTTTATTAATTCGAGTAACTACTGTATCTTTGTCTATATTGTAAAATAACGCAAAATCTCGTTCGCTTTAGTCGTAAATTATGACGAGTTTATTATCATAAGATGGTCACAGTTTATTATCAGATGGGCACTTTTCCTCTGTAATTATAATGTTTTTAGGTCCAACCGAGTTGAGGTGTAGTTTGTTTTAACTGAATCGACCTGATCTGAAATGATCGAGTTTATCGAGTCTAATAATGCATCATGGTCAAAGTATGTGACCAAGTTGTTTACATCATGGAATCAGCGTTACTGACTGACTGTTGTAGGATTGAACTACACACACCTGATCCATCAAATTTATTATCCTGTTTGATTTGCCATAATCTTGTTTCGTCTTCTTTGTACTATCACGGAAATCGACATTTAGAAGGTGGCATTAGCCATTTCATGTTCGTTTTGAAACTCGGATCGGAATATGTTCTTTAGAAATTGGAATCGATTGACTAGTTATGAAAAACAAACACAACAACAATCTAATTAGTACAACCATCATGCAATTCAATCATGCATGCATGTTACCTACTTCCTCCGTCTCAATCATTTGTTTACATTTGATTAAAAGACAGAAATAATACAATGTTGATCTTATTGATTAAGACTTGAAGACTTAGGTGGTGCAGGAACAAGAACATGAACTTGTGTTTTGAAAAGCAGAACAAAATGAGAATCAAAGGAGAAATAGAGAAAGCCACCAGTTGAATGTGTGACATATGATCCATAGCTCTTCCCTACTATGCAATGCCATACCGCCCCGTATCTTGAATCAAACTCCTGCATATTATGATCATATTTTGAGACGATATTGGTCGCATTTTTAACTTACGATGAAATAAAAATGAAACTTTATGTGACAAAATTTTGAAATCCCCAGTCTACTAAAAGAATAGGTGATCTCTAACATTTTCCCGCCAAAAACGCATATTCTCAAATAAGAAACTAATGATAATTATGTTCATTCACTAAATATGAAAACTAACAATAACAATTTAATCCGTCTAATATATTTTCATTAAAGTTAAATCTTTTCATCAAATTATACATTATTTTTCACTAAAATCTAAACTATAATATTTAATTAAAATAAAATAAAATTAAACTTTAAACAATTTTATAAAAATATTAAATTTTAAGTACCGTGCATATAATGCACGAGGTCGAGGTCTAAACTAGTATGAAGCTAATCGATTAATTGAGTGAAACAGAGGAAGTATCAATCTTCTGTTAAACTCGTTACTTCATTAGATTCGTAATGGTCACTCCTAACTCCGTCATTGAAACATTATAGTAACATGGTACGTACAACAAATGCATAATTGACGTACCTTTTTAAGAGAATATGCTAATTGGGACGGGTTAAGACGAGTCGAATTGACCGATAAAGCATCAATAAAAGATCTAGTAAGGTAAAGGGCACGTTCTTGCATGGTAAAAGGCATGTCAACTGATCTTAATCGAGCATTTACTTGTATTGCTAAACTTGCCATTTTCACTTCTTCTTCGACTACTTCTAATTTCGATTTCATTTTATTAGTATTATTAATATTATTATTCGTGTATGATATTTCATGTTTTCTTACTCGGGTTTTTGGGAATGTCTCTTTGTGTGACATTATTGTGTTTTTTTGAGTTGGATAATTGAGAGTTTGTTTTTTTAAAAATGGAAGGTTTGATTAGTGGAGAGATTGTAGAGTGGAGGAATGGTGGGTGTAAGGGTTATAATAATGTTATATAAATGTTGAGTTAATGACAAGACTATGACCCAAGATCAACATGGGAAATGTACAAGACTTCTCTTGTGTTGACTACTTGAGGTAATTTATAGGAAGGAAATTATTATTTGAATAGGTATCCAATGGAAATTAATCATGGAATGGGGATGTGCTTCTATTCTCGGTTCGAATTCTCTCCATTTCTTTTAAAAAAAAAGTAGACTTTTATTTTTTATAAACGATTTGAACTAGATCTTGTGACGATCTGATGGTTGAACACAAATTTTCATTGTAGACGGATAGTGTTCCTCTCACAAAATAAGTGGATAGTGTAAGTGGGTGGGAAATGGATACCCCAACTTGTCCTCCCACTTGCATTTTGTAAAAGGGTCACTATCTGTTTTCAGTTTTAGACGGACAGTAGTCATCTACAATGAGTCGAACTGATGGTTGAACACAAATTATTGTTTCATAAAAGTAATGTTTTAGTGAATAAAAAGATAAAATATATTAAAATATGAGTGTATTAGGAAGAAAATGGAGAAGATTTAAATTGGTGCACATCATGATTAGGGTTTGGTGTCAAAATATGTGAACCTTGATTATTACAAGCAACTAGGGTTTGATGTCGCGGGTGGTATGGACTAATCACTAAAATTTTTTTTTCAGGTTTGATAAAGAGGTTGAGCTCCAAAATACAATAACTAGTAAACTATAACACAAGGTGGAAAGACACCTACAAGTCTACAACATCGTCCCGTAAAATAGAACGAAGGCCAAAACGAAGGTGGATTGTCTAATAGGACTAGCTCCGTGGATGAGGTGACTCCTCGATTAGAGAGAATTAGGGGTGTTCACCGGTCCAGAACCAGACCGGACCGGACCGCAAAGACCGTGGACCGGACAACCTAATAATTCAAACCCGGAGACCGGACCGGTTAGGTGGGAACCCGGACCGGACCGGAACCCTTTAGGTCCGGTTTTTTCCGGGTTTGGACCGGACCGGTTACATTTTTTAAGGTAATTTGAGGTAATTTTTTTTGCTTGGACCGGACCGGACCGGACCGGAGACCGGCCACAATATTTATATGGACCCGGAGACCGGACCGGATTGTATTCGGTCCAGACCGGACCGGACCGGCCGGTCCGGTTTACCGGTCCGGTCTACTTTATGTGCAGCCCTAGCGAGAATCACTAACTCGGATGACTAATCTATTAGCATGATCTATCTTGATTATTTAACTGCCACTAATGATAAAATTCTTGCAAGGTTAAGAGTGATTAATCTTACTAAAATAGACATACGAGTATATTGTAAAACGGATTAAATAACATCTCACTTTAATAGACCACCATTTTTTTTTTAAGACCATCTAACTACGCCGGCTCTCACAATGGATTATAATAGAAATAGAAATTAAAATGAAAAAAGCATGTGAGACGTCTTAAGTTAAGCCTATTTTAATGAACAAGACTGAATAAATTGTATCCTATTTAACCTGGTTAATCTCTTTATTTTTTAAAAAAATCTTGTAAAAGTTGAACATCATAGGTCTATCTTAAATAAAAATTTATGACGAGATTTAGATTGGATAATCGGATTAAATTGGGATTAAGTTAATTTAAGAATAAAAAGAGTTAAACAAGGAAAACACAGATTACATGACCTTTGATCCAGTACCACAATTCCACCATACTCTCCATCATTTCACTAATCTCAACAACCACGTCATCTAACCCTTCTTATATTCTCTCTCCTCTAACTCCTCTTTCTCTCTCTTCACCTACCATCAATGGCGACTGTTCTTGAATCCCTAACCATCCCACGCGCCACCGCAATCACAGCCGTAGTACCGCGCGCCGCCGCCTTCTCCTCTTCTTCCTCATCTTTTTCCGTCAAGTTCTCCGAGTTCAACGGACTTAAACTCACTTCCGCCGCCGTGACTCGCTCCGTCGACTCTATCTCCTTCACGCGCCGCCGTCGTGACTCCGTTTTTCGTGTCTCCGCCGAGAGCTCAGACACCACACTCCAATGTAATACTCTTCGTCTTGTCATTTTCACCTTTATATTATTCGATTTTTGTTGCTGTTATTCGATTTTTGTTGTTTTTATGTTGTGATCAATCTTTACAAATATGTGTTGATTTTTGCTGTGTTTTATTCCGACTCGGTGTGAATTTTGCGCGTTGATATTAGTTTTTCGATTTTGATTCGTTGTGTTTTATTCCGATTGTTCGCCTTCTCACCTTCTTTTACTTATAATTTTTGATATATTACGAGGAATTCGATTTTTGTTGCTGTTTTAGGTTGTTACAAGTCTTACAAATATGCTGTGATTTTTGCCGTGTTTTGTTCCGATTCGTTCTGACTGATACGGAGTACTCGATCTTTGCACGTTGTTATTAGTCTAATGAATATGATCTGTAGTGTTTTTGTTCCGATTATTCGCTTTTTCTCCTCGTTTCACTTATGATTTTGAACATGATAGGGAGTAATTGATTTTTGTGGCTATTTTAGGTTGTCATTCGTCTTGCCAATATGCTATGGTTTTTTGCTTTGTTTTGTTCCGATTCATAATTATGAAAAGTATTTCACCTTGAAATTTAACAAATTCAATGAAAAAAAGTGATGGATGAAACATATATTACTCTCTAATTTTTTTCAAGAGTTTTGATGGTGCTGTGTTTCTTAGACAGCTTGTAAACATCTTAAGTTATAGTTTACTTGTCTGACACCGTAAATTGGCGAGCGACACGAGGCTACTAGACTTTAGGTTTGAATGTAAGGTCATATACTGAATTTTGCTTGTGTGGAAGTGATCTATGTAGAGGATTGCTGGCAGGCAGAAATAATTTGATTAGGTTATCCGGACTGTGTTGTAGATTGGAAATTTTAGTACTATATGTTTGAGAAATGTATCAAGGATTGTGATGTTGCCGCTATTAGTAAGATGTAAGCATATGCTTGCACATCAAGTTTACTTTGTATGTCTTAAAGGGAGTACCAGTTAAGAATGGACGAATGGTTTGTACTTTTGAAGATTTGAAGGAATGTGTTTGATTAGTGAAAAGGAAGTTCGGCTTGGATATCATAGATGGAAAAGTTGAAATGTGACTAATTGACCTTAATGTTTCCGTTCTTGAAATGACCAACACTCTATTTTTTACAAGTTCAAGTTTTTTAAAATTTGACTGGAGGACGTAGTTCATAAATGTTGGGAGTCTTGAGACCTTAGAAATAGTCTCCATTTTTATACATTGTGCACTTCTTTTTGGCTTGTTTTTCGATGATGGTAATAGAACAAGGGAAGTGTAATGAACTTGTTTAAAAAAGTTGGCTGTAGATTGTACTAAACCAATTCGAAGGCATTTTGGCGACTCTAGATTAGTGTGCGTTTATTTGATGAGTTCTCATATCCTTGTGTTAATATGTAAACATAGTGAGTATTTTTTTACATTGGAGTAACCCTCTTGGTGTCCC
This sequence comes from Silene noctiflora, assembly GCA_009801015.1. NCBI lineage: Eukaryota > Viridiplantae > Streptophyta > Magnoliopsida > Caryophyllales > Caryophyllaceae > Silene > Silene noctiflora. Next base: position 21,417 of record VHZZ01000148.1, read on the forward strand.
TCAATTAATATTATATCTTACTTATCAAAAAAAAAAAAAAACATTGCGAGTTGGCATCATGACAAAAAATATTGTGGAACAAGAAAACACCCTCCATGTGGCGTATGTGGATTGGAATACGTACTCCGTAGCATATTGGTTGCTTGTAACTATCACTTATGTCGTTTGTTTTTACGAGAGTAAATAACCTCTTAGTATAGGGATATGTTGGTGAAAGTGCGAGACTATTATCATACTATCACATATTTATAAGTGTGTCTGTTGCATCCTACAAAAAAATCATTGCTGTTAACGCTGTAGTAGGTTTACTTGTAAGATACTTTTAATTTGGTGCTCTTATCTTACGGTTTCCATAACAGCTTATGCTTAACATCTATAGATTAGAGGCCTTCGCTTGCTGCAGATATGTTTTATGTTAGATGCAAGATGGAAAATTCTGATATGGTGTTTGTGTGAGGATGGATGTTCAATATCTCTTTTTCCATGAAGTTCATCTTATGTTGGATAACATTGAACATATTTCCTCTGGGTATATTTAATTAGAATCATAGTTTTTTTTCCCAGTTTCAATTATGGAGTCTGATGTGAGCATTTACAGTTTCAAGTTGGTTAAAAGCTTAAGAGATGAAAGCTTATTCTTGTTAGTTACGAGGTTGATTTTGGACTGATCGTTCTAAGGTCTATTTAGACCCAAGTCGTTCCCGAGGAATCAATAAAAAGCTGTAGAACTTCAATTTGGCAGTGAACACTTTGATCAATTCTCTGTTAACTCCTTGCCTTCTCTATTGATCCTCCAAATGATGTAACAGAATGGATAATTTTAATGGAAGTTGTGAATCCAATTGCTACCTCACTGTGGGGTCATGTAAGTGGTGGATTTCTGGATGATTTGGTTAACAGTTCATATGTCTTGTTCGATAAGTTATACTCCGTATTTTTTTTGAGGTTTCCTTTCTTTAGTGATTGTTTCTTGGAAATGCGGGAGAGACGTTTTACAGGACGCTTTTGAGTTGACATCCTAGGTTCTGTGAAGTTATGGCAATTGTTTTAAGTAGCCGATGTGTACACTGTCTCTTACTTGTCCTGTTGTCCAGTCACTTTTTCTTACATGCTTGATAACCATGTTAGTAAATACAGAGTATTAGTGACTAAGTGTCCTTTACCGTATCACTGACTCTAAGTTGAACGTCCTTTGACACGGAATAATGCAGTGCCTACCCTCACTGAAGCTGAGTGGAAATCACTGGTCCTAGAATCAGAACTTCCTGTAATGGTTGAATTTTGGGCTCCATGGTGTGGGCCTTGTCGAATGGTCCAACCTATGATCGATGAATTAGCACAGCAGTATGCCGGGAAGCTCAAGGTTTACAAGGTTAACACTGACGAGTGTCCCACTATTGCATCTGATTATGGTATCCGAAGCATTCCCACAGTCATAATTTTCAGGAACGGCGAGAAGAAAGAAGCAGTTATTGGTGCTGTCCCGAAAACTACATTAACCACTAGCATTGAGAAGTTCTTATAAAGACGGTATGTAGCCGATGCCTCTAGATTCAAAAAGCTATTCTAGTTTTTTTTTCACTTTTAGGCGTCGTAATGTCATATAATCATGTTGCGCAGCGACAATAAGCTTCATGTCCTGTACAGTTGACACTATTTTGATTTTATTCCTCTTCTCATGAAAGATAATGTTGAATGTTGTCATTTCTGGGTAATTTTCTTTGTATAGTTACGGTGGTGTTACACTATTACTGGTGTGACCTTACGTTGGAAAAAAATTGCTCAAAATGTTGCGATGATGGAGATGAACTAGAAGTCTTTGAGTCTTTGCAACTGTATGTGTGTCATCTCGACTTTCTCTCTGAAAGAAATTCTAGAAGTGGATTACTAGTCTAAGATATAGGGAAAAAAAATGAGAGTTAAAGCACTAGTTATTGTGTGATACGGTCTTACACCGTGAAACGTCTGTTGGTGTTAAAAGACTACTCTAAAATTCGTGTATTTACTATAGCTTAGTTGTGTATAAATCATCGTCTTATACAAGTTTTTGTATTTTTGGCACGATTTGTCGGTTGACGGACGTCGTTTGAATATGCCTGTGTTAAAGATGCTGACAGGAAAATAGGAGTTGATGGCACGACGGAACTGGATCCTTTGTGTATTTTAAGATTATTATTAACATGACTGAATGCTTAAAATATCAGAGGAGAAAATGGAATTGGCCACTCGTCCTTTTTTTTTTGTTTTTTATTTTACAATAAATCTTCAAAAATAAAATAAAGTGATTTTCTATAATGTATCCCAAGAAACATCTTATATACCCCTAAACTCCAACATTAGTACCTAAAATACCCTAAGTATCTAAATTCGAGTCTTTTATTGGTTACATATTGTCACTAAAAATTGAACATGATGAGAAAATATGGATTATATTGATGGCTTTACGAATTTTGGATGAGTAATTAACCAAAATGATCAAATATAATATTTAAAATTGCAAAATTTTAGCATTTAGGGTATTTGTCGAAAATATCATTGAGTTCAGGGGGTATTTTGTGTGATTTTGAAAAACTGAGGGTACACCGTAAAAAAACCCTAAAATAAACTAGTACAAACCGTTCATTTAAAATACAAACAGAGGGGAATTAAAGACCCCCGAACTACCTAGTATAATCGAAGAAAAGGTACACAAACTCGTTATTATAAATTGAATACTAGATGATGAAATAACGTTATCAGATGGTAAGTCGGTCTTGCACGATAATACTTCGTAATTACGTAATTAGTGCAAGTACAAATGCTACCAACTTTGGCTGATATTTATGCTCATAATGGGTTAATGAGGCAGCCGACAATCTGTGAACTTGACCTTTTGAAAAGAGATTATCTTCGATTTGTTTTTTTACTTTATTATTAGATTATGCTAATTGTTATACGTTGTTTCCAAAGTACTTTAATTAGTGGAGTATATTATAATCCTACAATATCAAGTCGGTATCTCTTATTTGTCAATTGTACCGTTGTAATTTTTTTATAAAAAAARAGTTTTTTGTCAAAAACTACCTTACATTTAGGGGTCTTTGTAAAATAACTACCTTATATTTTTTTTTTGTAAAATGCTACCTTTTATAATTTTGATTTGTATTTTTAGTACCTATTCTAACTTTCCAGCAAAAAAAGTCAAATCTCAGGCTTTGACTTATGTTCACACGTGATAAATTCTTAAATTTGCCCTATATCTCTGRTTATCCATCTTCTCCATTGAATAATTCAAGTATAATAACAATAAAACAAAAATCAGATAACTAAAATACATCATTTACCTAAATAAGCATAAGCATAAGCATAAGAATGATAATAATCGTCTTGAAAAATGCAAAGAACATGTACCCAATTGAATAAAATAGTCATTACATACATCAATTATATTAATCGTCACTAATTTCAACAGTTATTTTAAAATTAGGATTAACTTTTCTGGTGTTTATGRCCATCTTTTACCGCAACTTTTTCCTATCAAAACACTAAGATAATAAAATCCAAGCAATTAAACATATGATTTTAAAATTCAATTGAGAATTATTTAGATTTCAATAAAAATAGGGTTTTTGGTTCAAAATTAATACCCRACAAATGCTACAAGTGAACTCCAGTAGCTGAGTAAAAGGATGATGAAGATCAAGACAAATGCAAGGACTTGTGATTGATTAACAAATCTTACTTGTTGATTTTGGTTTTCATGAAGCAGTGAAAGGATGAGTGAAAGGAAGAGTGAAAATGATGAGTGAAAAGGGGTTAGAGGTTAAAATCAGAAACATAGAAATAAACTCTCACGTGTGAACATAAGTCAATGCCTGAGATTTGACTTTTTTTGCCGGAAAGTTAGAATAGGTACTAAAAATACAAATCAAAATTATAAAAGGTAGCATTTTACAAAAAAATAAATATAAGGTAGTTATTTTACAAAGACCCCTAAATATAAGGTAGTTTTTGACAAAAAAACTCTAAAAAAAAAATGAGACAATCACCACTATCAAAGATCTAAACATAGAGTATGAGACACCAAAACAAGAAACCATGTTCGACTATCTACATATGACGCTTAAGAAAACTGTTACAAACTTCGCAAAAGAAAATTAAAAAAATGAATTTGTATAATCAATAGTCAATTATACTAATATCAATCCATGTATTTTTTTTTTTATAAAATTATACTTCGTAGGAGTCTACATATTTTTCTCGATTTTCTATATGCATATATGTTCTAATACAAATACGAGAATTATACTCCGTATATAAAATGCATTATTAAAAAAATTTATACATAGATGTAGAAAATGACACCTCAAATAATGTACTCCATAATTCAAACTTCCCATCCAAGTATTAAAATCATGTGCATAATAAAAATTGCATTAAAAATGTTTGGTAGACATTCATGATTAAAATCTAACGTGGTTGGTAGATTTAAGATTTAGGTAAAAAGATATTTTGTCGCCGAGCAGCAGAATTAGAATTTGTACTTGCATTTAAAAGGAATGAAAAATTTTAGAGAGGCATAAACGATATAAGAAAATCTTTTTAAATTTGTTTCAAAAATTATAACTAAACTTTAAAATTTTCAATCTCTAACGGGGATCGCTCCTACTAGCTCTACATTGTTATTATTGTCTCTGTTCCTAATTTATTTTTACGCTTCTTTATTTACATTCGCGTGTTTTACTTTTAAAATAATCTAACGAACGTTTTCTTTTTACATTTATATTTATATCATTATCCTGTATCAAAATAAAACGTAAATAATTGATCGGGATGACGGAATTACTAACACGGTAATCTAGGGACCCATTTAGATATTTATTTATCTCCATAATTACTACACCTTCTCTATTTCTTCTCCCCTTCCTCTCTCTCTCCCTCTCTCTCTCTCTCTATAATCCTTATCTCATTTCCTCCATTTTTCTCGGCCATTTTCTCTTTTCTTCAATCAATCATCTTCTGGATTTTGATTTTGTTTTTCTTCTTTTCACCTACCCAATATTTTCTACAACATTTTTGGATTTCAGGTAATTATTTAATTTAAGGGTATCTTTTATTTTATTTACAATAAATTTATTTCATAATTTTGCATTTTTCAAAGTTCTGGGTTTTATCAGTTTTATTTATCTTGTTGTTTGCATGATGCCCATTTACTCTCTCCGTCCCGATTATTTGTTTATCTTTGATTAAAATACGCATTGCAGAGATAATAAATGTAAAGAAATGATCGAGACGGAGTATTTATTCTGAATGTGATTGTATGACTATTGTAATGTTGACATTTATGTTTTGTTGCTGAAGAACATAGTTTGCAAAATTAATCGTACATTTATGAGGAATTAAGGCTAAATTAATGGAGGATTGATAGTTGTGAGTGAAGGGGTTTTCTGGGTTTTTGTTAATTATTAATAAAAAGCATGTTTTTTGTGTTCTTAATTTTCTAGGATAATTTCTCTCTGTTTAAAGTAATGTTCTTGGAGGTGTTGTTTGCTACGTTTCGTGTTTTTCGTGTAAAGGGAGTCACAAGGGCGAATATTCTTGAAGATGTTGTTCTTTGCTAGGCTTCGTAGGGATTGCTTAGGGTGAGCGTAATTGATACAGAAGTAATAGAGCTTAATTCGTGACGGAAATGGAAGAAATCAGTGGTAATGAGGCTGAAACTGTGAAAGTAATAGTTATTCGATGAAGGTGGTTGTTATCGTAGGAGTTAATAGTTTCCCTGTCCCCATAGGTCTGTTTTCCTCATACGGGAGTAATAGTTCCCGTCATCCCTTTTCCCACCATCCCCTAGACCCTTACTTCCTTTTTACGCTTGTTTTGAGCTTTGTTGCCCCCGTAACAATTATCTCATCCCAAGCAAGCCCTTAGTCACACCAAGTTGGCTTTTATGGGATGTTATCGAGGTACCTTGGATTTTATCGTATGGGTTAAAAAGGGTTGATTTTTGAAGTAAGTATATTTACTTGAGTAGTTTAGTTGGGAGATTATCTACACCAGGGAAGAAGAATGGCGACAGATTATTATAATCTATTAATTACGGAGTATAGATTATGGATGACTTCAGAAATAGTTTAATTTTGATGATTGATTCAGCTGTAGCCAAGCAAAATACCAATATATTTGGATAGCAAGGACCTTTTTGATTCATTAGAGTTGTGTGCATAACTTCATAAATTTACTCTGACTGAGTTTTCGTTGCCCTGTTGTCACTAAGGTCACTAACTACTGCATGATAGCTAGTTGTGGGCCTGTGGCTGGATCTTCTCTTTAACCTCAATGTAGCTTTCCGAATTTCTATTAGGTGACTTGAGCTATTGAAGTCATGTTGTTATGCTGTTAGTATGGTTGTGATCACAATGCTGTAGTCCGTCTACTAGGAAGGGAAAACACACACAATGAATTATGGCTATAATCAAGCAAACTAATACCAATTAGAAATGTCATGGAGATTTTGGCTAATCTACCTTTTAATGCGAACTTGGTCTCAAGATGAAATAGATTGGGTTAGACCTTGTGCGTCTTCCCTTTCATAATGACTAAGACGGGCCAGTTGTTGAATTTATGCTGAATATGTTATGTTTTCCTGCGAATAAATATTTGGGTTTCCTCGACATTGCTTTTGGCTATCTACTATGATCTAGTATCTACCAACTTTACCTAAACTTACGCTTGTAGTATGAGACCTTTCATATGTTCTGTCGCAGGATTATCCATTAATAACCCTGATATTCGTGACTCGTGAGCACTTTGAAAGAGGTAAGAGACTAAGAGCGTAAGCTAATGTCTTGTAGACTTGTCGTGCTCAAGCACTCAAAACAGTGAAATTTCAGGGTTATATGACTCAGTCAGACATTGTCTACAAAGGTGGTTGTGTATTAATGATGCATGTGCGTGAACCTTAGCTGCTACCATGAGCTGATTTTTGTGAATTGCACCATGCAAATCCGGCCTTGTCAACTCGTAGAGACTTGTGTATCTTTTATGTTTAGAGACTTTCAAAGATGAAAAAGTTTCTGCTCAAATTTGTTTCCCGTTTACTAGTCAGTTTCTATTGGAAAGCTATGATTAGGGTCTTCATTTTGGGATAGTACTGAAGGGTCTTTTCAAATTCTTTTAGAAGATCAATTTACGATTTGTAGATGATTTCCCAAGCTATTGAGCTGTTTTCTTGGCATAGGGGAAGTATCTAGACGTTCTGTTCAAAACCAGGCAATGTCTTATGTGACACTGTGACAATTTACCAGCATGTAATGTCTATAGTTTAGGCTTTAGTTATAAGGTCTTGGTCGCTGTCAAAGCACTGGCTCATTACTTCTTTCCATAATGCTTCTAGCTCCATTTTAATTTTTGTGTAAATCTGTATCCTCATTTCGGGAGAGGTAGAGATGTTGGACCTCTCATCCTCCCAAGGAATGCTACATGTGTGCCCAAGATTCGTACTCCCTTTCTGCTTCACCCATTTGCTTAGATACTCGACTATTTGTTATTTGGCCTGTCTCAATCATCTGGTTATGCTCCCTATTCAAGTAAATTGTGTGCTAAAAAGTCTGTTTATAATCAACTAGTATGAATCCCGTGCATGCATGCACGGTATATATAGATCATTTACTTCATAATAATGTATTGTTTATAGATTTTAAATTGACACATAATTAATTTTTCATATTTTAATATGAGAGAAAAAAATGAAATGGAAAACTAATCAAAAGAATTGAGTAGAGTTATGAAATATTATTTTAATGGAACTTTTTTACCACATACTCAGTAACTAATAAATAATTCCAATTTATAAACTTTCTCAAATAGTTTTAATGAATTTTGTTTTCATGAAATTAATAAGATCAATTCATAATTTTTTTATACTCATTAAGTACATGTTAATGTTTTTTTATACGAAACTAATAATATCAATTTTATAAGTTTTTCATATACAAATTTTTATATTTATATACCAGTTTTATTTTATTTTAATTAAATGAATATAATTTACTTAGAAAAATATTATAGTAAGTAAAAGATTATATGTTAATTAAAAAATAATTTTAATAAAAAGAAAGCCTTGTTTCCTTGCGTAAGCAGATTTTTTTTTTTGGAGGGAAAATGTTTGAGAATTTTTATTCTCTTAGTATATAGGAGGATGTCTCACTCTATGACAACACATATTTAGATTGGCGTAACTATGTTGTTGATGCGATGTGTTTTGAACATCTTTTGACTACTCTCACCTTTGTCTCTTCTCCCTCCACAGTCCACAGTCACACTTTTCTGTTCTGAATGATTACATCCTATTTCACTGGCTAACCACTACCTAATTAATCTTTGGCAGTACAGGGATGGACTTAATTCAGGACTTGCAAGACCATGGAACAGAAACCATTTCTACTGAAGATCCGCCAATAAAGCCAAAATATGACTCGGGCTCAATTCACTCCACAGAATCGGGCAGTGGTGAGAGCTCTTTCAGCTGCAGCATATGTTTTGACACAGCTCACGATCCCGTAGTCACACTCTGCGGCCACTTGTACTGCTGGGCATGCATTTTCAAGTGGCTCCATGTCCAAACTTCATCCACTGAGCCTGGGCACCATCAAGCTTGTCCTGTGTGCAAAGCAAGCATCTCACAAGCGTCCTTGATTCCGCTTTACTGCAATGGACCTTCCCGTACCGAGTCTAATATCAGGAATCCTCCTCTTGATGTTATTCCTCCTAGACCTACTTCTTGTGGGGTTCGTATCGCCAATCACCTTCCTCCCAATCTTTTTCAACCGCAGTCACCGGCATTTCATCACCAACAATATTTCTCCGACCCAAATGGCAGTTATGCAGCTATAACATCATCCAACCTTGTTAGTACTACAATGGCTGGGATTATAAATCCCACCATCGGGTTACTTGGGGAATTAGTGAACCCGAGGATGGCTGGAAACCCGAGTATGTTCACTTTCCCTCTTCCTACCTCATACGCTGTGGTCTGGCAGAACAATGCTCGGACTAGGAGGCATGAAATGCAGTTGGATAAGTCACTCAATAGAGTTTCCATCTTTCTATTTTGTGGTTTGATCTTATGCTTGCTTTTGTTCTGAAAACCCGAGTTCTCTGCTACTCTTGTATCGGCTGTATATTACTATCCAAAAGTTGTGGAGATCTGAAACTATGTACCATGGAAGTGTAAGATCTGTAGATATATAATACCAGATCCGATGTTATAATGGTCTGATGTATGTTCTGCCAAGCGAACCTTGTCAAACATGGAATGTATCACTGTATGGAACTATGGATTTGTATTTTGCCTGTGAATGATTGTAAATTCCCTCGTCTAATTTTGCTCAGGGTTATGTTTGGGGTCAGAACTCATGGTAAAGTTACTGACTTACAGTAACTTGGGGTGTTATTTTCCAGCGTCACTAGACAGCATTTATCAACCGAACCTCTACACACTTTGTTGGCAAATGTAGTCCATTGGCTGTAGTCCCGAAAGGAACAGTTGAAAGGCAAGGGGCCGCTAGCACGGTGTGGTCTAGGTTGTTTTGGTTCTCGGATTGGAATGATTGGTGACACCGTGACAATTAGTGATCATTTGGTTAACTACGACAGCATTCTTCTTATTGAATTTCACCGACAATTCTCAAAGATGTCCTGGAAATTGTCATCCACTCTCCTATGATAATTAGAAACTTGTGTAGAAAACATGTGCTATATGGTCAATCGAATCAATTTAAAAACGTAAATGGAGAGGATCTAAATTGATTTATACAAGTGTATATATCAATCACCTATAGATTATATCTCGAATTGTCCACATTTTTGTCTAACCTTTTGTGGATTTGACAATCCTTCCATTCTCGACATGCACTCTTTTATATATTGCTCGTTCCATTTGTGTTTTCATTAGTATAATCGTTTTATCACTAAAAAACATTGCATTACTCATGAACATTTCATGAAGTAATATTTAGTAAAATAAACTTATTAAAAAACCGTCTCTCAGATAAATTCCGCATTCGAGCATAACTATCAAAATTGCCTAAAACCCTTGATAAGCCCCAATTCAAAATTGCAGAAGCCTCTCTCCCTCTCAAGTCTCGACCCTAATTATTCATTCAACCTTCAACCATGAACATCCCCAGATCATCAATCTTGCATCAATTGATATCAAATTCAATCCCCAAATCTCTGAAAAATCTCATATCAATCCACCCAACAACAACAACAACAACAAAACCCCATCTCAATTCACCATTAAAACCTAGAACTATCAGCAATACAGCTTCTAAAAATAACCCTTTAGTCAGAGACATTCTTAAATTCGTAGCGAAATCGCCGCAATCGAGTGTTGTCCCTTTGCTTGTGTTGCATTATGGTAATAAGTCTGATTTCCAGCTTACTGAAGAGCTCAGAAATGTCATCCGCACTCTTCGTCGACAAAGGCGATTTAGTCGCGCCCTTGAGGTCTGTCGTTGTCCTATACGCTTCTAATTAATTGTCGTCTTCGTTATTATAGACGTAATTTCAGCTCAGTTCAATTCAGTTTATCTGGTTTTTTAGTTTGGGTAGTTTCAGTCCAAAACAATGTCGTCTGTGGGTTTCTATGCGCGTCTAATTAATCGCTGTCTTCGTTATTTTAGACGTAATTTCAGCTCAGCTCAGTTTATCTCGTTATTCAGTTAAGGTAGTTTCAGTCCAAAAGAATATCTGACTGTGAGTTTCTATACGTTCTAATTAATCGCCGTCTTCATTCTTTTAGACTTAATTTCAGTTCAGTTTTATTCTGTTCTTGAGTTTAGGGTAGTTTCAGTCCCAAAGAAGATCGTCTGTGGGATTCTATACGCTTCTAATTAGTCATCGTCTTCATCCCTTTAGACTTAATTTCAGTTCGGTTCAGTTTATTTTTGTTCTTTAGTTCGGGTAGTTTCAGCCCAAAAGAATATCGTCTTTGTGATAAATGAAATGCTAATTCATGAGACGGTTTGATTAGGAATTGTTACTGTTAAACCCTAGCTGCCATTTCTGAGCTATAGAATGCAAGTACTTGAGTAACGCAAGTGTTTGGATTGGTTTGTCGGTTTTATCATGGAGGTGAAGATGGTAATGTGTTATAAATAGGATGGTTCTTTTGTAGGAGCAATGACGGAACCAGAATTTTTAGTTTAGGGGAGAAAAATTTTAGGGGTAGGAGGCGAACTCGTAAGGCAATAAGATACACTGGAAAAAGAAATTTGAATGTTTTACTACAAATTACTCTGTACAATTTTTTCATTCCTCGGGAGTGACGGCCTTGCAAAAACCCCTTGCTTCCGCCATTGTGTGGGAATTATATCAACATGGCAAGTCATAGACAATGTGTTTTAGACTTTTAGGAGGTATGTGGATTTTTTTGGCTAAATGGAGTTATTTGACAAATTAATTGGCGTTTTGGGATCGGTTTCAAACTATTTAGGGCCAATGGGTCCACGTCATCACTTGTATTTTTTTCCGTGTTTTTATATAAAGCCGCCAGACTGATCAGCGGCTTTACTATTTTTCATAACATTCCATTAAGCTGTAAAAATTGTTTCAAATATTACTTAGGCAAAGCCGCGTATGTAATCAGCTGCTTCACCACTTAATCACGAACAAAAGCTCCTGTAAAATCTGTTACTATTGTTGCACTGGTAAGCCGCTGGTCAGCGTTTTGCTTATTATATAAAAAAAAAACGATAACTTCTCTCATTTCTGCCCAAATAAACGACAACCCAAAATTCCCAAATTAAAACCCAAAACCTAGTTGTACTTTACGTGTACTTTACAGAAGCTTCTGCCATAGCTGTTGTCGTTTTTTATATGTAAGAGGCAAAACCACCAAGGACACCAGCGGCTTTACCGGTTCTCTATTTTCTAAAACTTACAGGAGCTTTTGGTTGTGAGTAAGTAGTTTGAAACCAACCCCAAAAGTCCAATTAATTTGTCAAATAACCCTATTTATCCAATAAATTCAGGTATGCGACTTTTTTTCTTAAAAGTTACAGCCATTTTTGGCCAAATGCTAAGGAGACAAGCCGCTGGGAACCTTCACGGCTTCACCTAAAAACTGGAAAAATAAATAAATGTGATGACGTGGACCCATTGGCCCTAAATAGTTTGAAACCAACCCCAAAAGTCCAATTAATTTGTCAAATAACCCTATCTATCCAATAAATTCAGGTATGCGACTTTTTTTCTCCATGTATAAAGTTTGGTGGTATTTGCTTGTTATCATGGAAGAATAGCATGTAGTCTTAATTTGGTGCGAAATTGTGATATGGTAGATAAATCAATTGGAGGAAAAGATGAAAGCTTACAATCTTAATTATTGAGAGAAAGGGGGTCTTTGTTGTAACTTGTAAGGTGTAGAATTATCGCTAAATTGTTCGCTCTTCTTACTGTGAAGTAGTCATTCTGTGCAATTCTCATCATAATTTTTTATTGTGTATCATTTGAAACGTAGTGCAATGTTGTTGTTGTTGACCCTGTTAATAACAGGCGAATAATCATTGGTGATGTTGCTACCGACAAGTTTTCATATTAGCTTTAGTCTTTTTTTTCGTCAAGCTCTTATTATTGCTGTTAATTAAGCAGGTTTCAGAGTGGGCTATGAGCAAAACGGTTTGTATTCCGAAACCGGGTGATCTTGCAAGTCAGTTATCTCTCATTAATCAAGTGCATGGATTGGATGCTGCTGAGAAGTTTTTCAGTGAAGTCGATGTTCATTCTTTGAAGACGTACGGTGCCCTGCTCAATTGTTACGTGGAAGCAAAGCTCGTGGATAAGTCGCTCTCCCATTTCAAGAAGATGAAAGACATGGGATTTCCATTGAGTTCTCTTCTTTACAACAATATGATGACCCTTTATATGAACATCGGTCAGAGTGAGAAAGTGACGGAGTTAATTTCAGAAATGGAAGAAAATGGCATATCCCCCGACAACATTACCTATAGATTATGGCTTAAAGCTTTAGCGTCGAAGTTGGATTATACTAGCATGGAGACGGTTATGAAGAAAATGGAAGGCGAACAATTTCTCACAATTGACTGGTTAACATATGTTGCAGTTGCTAATTACTACATTGAAGGAGGGCTCAAGGAAAAGGCTGTTTACTACTTGCAGCAAGCAAAACCAAAAGTTCGGGGCAATCCGGTTGGGTTCAATCGTCTCTTAATCACGTATGCAAAGATCGGAGACTTGTCGCAGGTTATGAGCTTGTGGCAGAGTCGTCGTGGTATTTCTAAAGCACGCATTAATTCTGATTATATGGCCATGATTGGCTCTCTGGTGAAACTAGATCAATTCCAAAAGGCCGAAGGAATCCTACGAGAGTGGGAGTCATTGTGTAGTGTCTATGATTTCCGAGTTGTTAATGCTCTTTTACTTGGGTATACCCAAAAGGGTCAGGTTGAGAAAGCTGAAGAGCTGCTCAATGGGATACTTCGTAGAAAAATAATGCCAATCCCGAACACATGGTCCATCATTAGTGGCGGGCATATCAAGTGTGGGAATATGCAGAAGGCTTTACTGTGCTTTCAGAAAGCCCTTGATCTGGGTTTGAGATCACAACACCAAGGGTGGATCCCGAATTATGAAGTTACTTCAAGCATACTCAAGTGGCTTGGTGACGAAGGAGAAATAAGAGAAGTTGATGAATTTTTGAAGTTGTTGAGTCAGGTGATTCCTATGAACGAAGATATGTACCGGACTTTATTGATGGTTAATATTCGACATGGGAATGAAATCGATGACATTTTGGAGAGGATGAAAGATGATAAGATAGATGTTAGTGAAGAAACGAGGAAGATCATTGCGTCAAGGACATGATCTTAGGCTGACAGAAGATCGGCACTACAGATGAGCTTGTTGGCTCTTGCGACTTATGACCGCGGTAAGGGCAATAATTGTGCTTGATAATCTGGAAGATGAGGAGTTAGATCTTTTGCAACGGAGTGTTCTTTTTAGAGGGCCGAAATTTGTTGGTTTTGAATTGATGTACGAGCAGCTGTATCGCTAATTGTTAAAGCATCATCCCTAGAACATGAGCTAGTGAACACTGGGAGGAAGATTCGAACCTGATACGGAGTATTTAGTGTCATGAAGAGTACCTGACTACCTGGTATTTAACATGTAATCGTACTTCCGTCTTAAGCACTAGGCTGATACAATTTGGCAAACCTATATTTCAATAATGTTTTTATCATTTGGAGACTATGCCTGTATCTTTACTGGTCCAAGTTTTTTTAGATGAAGCAAACTCATGTGAAGCTAGTTATTGGTAATGTAAGCTAACTTCATGAAAAAGCTTTGGAATATTATGGTCAGAATTTGAGCACTATATGCTTAAATATTGAAGTAACCTTTTCAAATTTTCCAAAAGAAAAATAAATATAACCAAGAGTTATAACCCAAAACCTGAAAATCCTTGGTAGATTAATAAGCGTCGCTTGTTGATATTGAGCTATTGCGAAAAATGGGAGATGTTAAATCCCGCACATACTTTTACTAAATTCGACACATTTTTACACATTTTTCCGAATCTACCTCTGTCACTTCTTACCCCTACCAAGAGAGAACCCTAAAAAAATAAGAAATCTTCCCAAATTTATTTATATGAACCACCACCCTCCCCTAGCCCCAAATGTTTGCAGTCACCGGCCACCCCACCAACTGAACGGCGATGGAGAAGCGACAATGACGGAGTAAGGGGACAGTTGTCGGCGACGGAGAAGAAAGAAAACGATTGGAGCAACAACCAGGGGCGGATCCAGCCCAAAGGCTATATGGGCTGGAGCCCAACCTCTTTTCTGAAAAATAAAATCTATATGTAAAAAAGTGTAATAATAAAGTACGAAACTTCATTTGGTCTAGTGGTAGAATACTTGACCATTGCCTTTTTGTCCCTAAGTTCGAAACCCAGCGGAGACATTTTGTAAACTTTGTTTGTTTGTATCATTGTCCACCATCTTATTTTTACTTTGCCCGTAGGCTTTTATACGTTTTATACAAAGCTGTCCACCCCATACCCAAAAATCAATTTTGGGGTGAATATTTATACTTTGTCGAGACCTTTTTACCTAAAATATACTTGTATGACTTGACTCAAATATCACGAAAAAAAGTGATACATAAAATATAATGACTTGACTCAAATATCACAAAAAAAGTGATACATAAAATACAATTTTGAGACAATTTATTTTTAATGGTTCATCGGCGAAATAATTCGAAATAGTTTTATGCTCCCTCCGTCCCAATCAATTGTTTACCTGTTCTATTTTGATGTCTCAATCAATTGTCCTTCTTTCTCTTTTAGGAATATCTTTGATGAGCAATTTGACCCTTCACACTCAGTTTGATGCACTTGTCATCTAATAATTGGTTCCCTCCTCTTTTACGGGTCTTTATGACAAAACCAAAGGTAAACAATTGACATAGACGGAGGGGGTATAAACTTATTTATTGCACAAATACTAAAGTAATCCGTAGTATAATGTCTCTAAAATCTCGTAATTCAATTTTAAAATTATCCTTGATTCAAATATCACGGAAAATACGCTAAAACGTAGCAATTTAGGGTAAAACGCGTGTGATTACCAACTCCAACCAAATCTTCTATGACGTTTTAGAAAGAAAAAAATTGTCAATGAGTTTTCTAGCCCACCGTACATTTGGATCCTGGATCCGCCCCTGGCAACAACGTTCGTGGGTCGATGGTGTAGACACAGGGATGTGGTAGGAATGAAAATGATTGGAATATATGGGTGGTCGGCTCTGGGCAAGGGGGTTGGCGGCGTGGGGGAGGGTGGTCGCGTTGGGCGAAGGGGTCGGGGTTGTGTGAAGGGTGGCCGGACCAAGGGGAGGGTGTGTTGGGGCTGGGTTTGGGTTTGGGTAAAGAGGGAATAGATGAGTGATCAGTAAGATGCATTTTTCATGTTTGGTATGTGGGTAATTATTCGCCTCCCGAATCTATTACCCCCGTAAAGGGGTAATACATTACCCACCCCCCGGGTAATGATTAAGGGAGTAAAATATCTACTCAGTAATCAGGTAGCACCAAAACGGACACGGACACGACACGGACACGTGACACGGCATCCCATAAAATTTAGGATACGGGACACGTTATTTAAATTTAATAAAATATATATTTATATTTAAAACTAACGTATCATTTTATTTTTGTAAATGTATTTATATTAAATTTAAATAATTGAAGCTAAAATTTGACTTTAACTATAACTTATTCTAATTTACCACTCAAACCCGTCTTCTAATCAATCTTTTTCAGTCTTTTAACATCTCATTCCTCATTTATTGGTATCTGATACAATTAGGCGTGTCCGACACGGTGTCAGACACAGTAACTCATTACCCAAGTAATTAACTTCCCTAGTAACTATCACTTTATTGTTTTTATGATAAAGGGTAGTGGTGGAAATTAAAGGAAAAATGTGTGGGATATAATAAAATTATGTGTAGGATTTAGCAATTACGAAAAAAATAGACCTATTTGATTTTGAAAATAAAACACACAAATACTAACCCCTTCTTTTTTCTTTCTTGTTTTAAGGTAAAATCAGGATGTCCACCGTCAACAAAACGACGACAACAATATGTAATTCGCTCGTCCCAAAACCTTAAACCCCAACTAAAAACCTAATTCTCATAGCCACCCAAAACCTAAAACCCCAACTAAACATGAAAAACCTCTCAACAAACTCACCCCATTAGCAACTCAACAAATTCTTCCCATTTTTCACCAAGATCATCAATTTCATCACAATCCCTTCAAAAATTTTTAACCTAATTTCTAAATACATCATTATTTAATCATGGGTTTACCCAGATTATTCTTCCTGAAGCAATTGTTCACAAAACCCACAAATTCCCATTTCAATTTAACAAGAACATTATGTTCTGTTCCCCTAAAATCCCCTTCATCTTTAAGCCCTGAATTTGTTAAGTTTGTTAAGGATTCGCCTCGCTCCAGTGTCATCCCTTTACTTGAACAGTATTTTGCTAAGGATAAGTCTGTGTTAGAATCTGAGGTTCCTATGATTATTCGAGCTCTTCGCAAACGTAATCGGTTTGATCGTGCCCTTGAGGTTTGTTGCTGTTTCGTGTACTTTCCGTTCTAATCATTTGTTTACGTCTTATTAAAATACGCATCATAAGTGATTGAACCGATGCATTATCAATTTTAGGTCCATTTTTATTTTTACTGTGGTGTTGTATGAATGCTTATTTACCTCAAAATTAGTCGTTGAGTTAGTCTTGTTTAAGACGGTCTGAAATTTCGCTAATTATGTACTACTACACGTATGAAAAGTGTCACTTTGTAATATGTAAAAAAAAAGTGGTCACTTTTTATAACAATCTTGTTATAGCAAGAAAGGAGTTCATCGTGAGCTTAAGACGGTTTTAAATGAGATTTTGTATTAATTGTCAGTTGGGTGTAACATTAACATATTGTTAATAGCGGTTAAGATTACCCATTAGCGCTTCCGATCAAATGGTAGGTGGCTGTTCTAGCTTAACCAAATGTCTCGAGTTGAAGCCCTAGGAATGCATAAGGGTTAAAACTTATGAGTGAGAGATTTACAGTCCTAGTGGTCCTGGTCTTACCTGCTTGAATCCGGACTAAACGAATTTTATACACCAAAAAAGATAATGGTTAAGATTAGTGTGTACAACAATATGGTAGTAATTTGTTAGGAATGGGACTCAACGCTTTAGTTTTACGAGCTCGCTTCAAGTGAGTACTTTTGCAAGAGATGTACTTAAGATAAGATTGGGATGCGTTAGATATGGCGCATTGGATGATAAAAATAAAGGAAGAGCAGGTTAGAACAGCGGAAATATCGATGGCTACAGAAACTGAAAGTTGTCATATAATCTTATTCAAGTTTGTGTCATGGTAGCGACTGGCGGACAATGTCTTCAAAAGTATATAATTTCACAAACCGATTCGAATGCTGATTCATGTTAGCCTACCCACAATCCTATTGCGAATTTGGCACTAAGGCTCGGTTATTCTTGTTCTTGTATGCTGTCGCAGTATGCTTTTTTTTCATAAACGTGTGCGCTTTGTTGCATATGGTTGTGGTATTTCGGGATCTTATGTTCGTGCAAGTTGTAATAATGTTCACTAAGTGAACTGCATATGAGGCAAAAGCGCAGATTTGCTTCGGTTTTCTTGTGACCTTGTTTGATGTGGTAGCAATTGAACCCGGTTAGGAAAGCAGACGACAATATACGAAATTTATAATCCATAAAAGACTATTTAATGTCATTGATTGTGCGCTACTTCTACTCTGTGTATGAACCTTGAAACTAATGAGGAAATACAATTTCTCATGGCAGTGATCGTTGCCTTGTAGGTAGTTTAGTGTTTTTCCGCAACTTTGTTGAAGGCTCTCGTCATGGAGATCAAATAACTATATGTTCCCTTTTCTCGTCTTTTTTATTTTATGTTTTTGAGCCAATTGAGGGATGCGGAAATCACACCTGTTTTTTGGTAATGATGCAGGTTTTAGAGTGGAGTAATCGTAAATCTGTTTACCACATACTTTCCATTGATCTTCCTTTACATCTTGATCTCGTTGGCAAGGTGCGCGGCGTTGCTGCTGCAGAGAAGTTCTTCAAGGAAGCAAATGACCATTCTGAAAGGATGTGCTCTTCTTTGCTTGACTTTTATGTTCAAGGATGGCGTGTAAATAAGTCTCTTGCTCTTTTCAAGAAGATGAAAGCAATAGGAATTGCTTCAAGTCCTCATACATTCAACAAAGTTGTGTCACATTGCCTAAAATATCGACAGGTTGATCAACTGCTTGACTTACTTTCAGAAATGCAGGATAAGGTCAGCTATATGCTGTGCCTGAAAGCATGCGCTTTAAGTTCTGATTATGATTCTGATACCATGGACAAGCTTGTAAAGGCCATAAAAGACCAACATCACCTATTTGACTGGTCGACGTATACCACAGTTGCTAACTACTACTTGCTTAAAGGTCGTCCTGAAAAGGTGATTAGTTGCCTACAAATGGCTGAAGCTATTGTACATGATAGTTCAGAAGGGTATAACGTCCTGATTAGTTTATATGCAAAGCTTGGAGACGTTACTAAGGTTACAAAATTATGGCAGAAACACAAAAATATTTGTAAATCATACAGTAATAATGATTATATGGTCATGCTTAGTTCATTGATGAAGCTTGATATGTTTGAACAAGCTGAAGGGTTACTAGAAGAATGGAAAGCATCTGGGAATGGATATAATCATCTAGTACTTGATGCTGTTTTATCTGGATATGCGCAAAAAGGATTGGTCGAGAAAGCTGAAAAAATACTCGAGGACCAGATTAGTAAAAACGTGACACCAGTTCCCATTTCGTGGGGTATCATCAGTGAGGGGTACGTCAACTGTAAGAACATGCAGAAGGCTGTGCCGTGCATGAAGAAGGCTCTTCAGCTGGGTCCACAACATGAAGGGTGGGCTCCAAAACGCGCAGTTATCACAAAAATACTGACTTGGCTTGGTGACAATGGAGACAGCGATCAAGTGTACGAGTTCCTGATGCTGATGAGCCGAGTTGTTCCAGCGGACGAAAACTCGTATCTGACGCTGAAAGCTCGTAGGAAGCTCGAGAACTTCTTCAATGGGATATTGCAGAGGTTGAAGGATGATAACATAGATGCAGACAAAGTAATGAGAGTAGAAACTTAATTTTTTCTCTTAAAACTCAAATTTAATTGAGCTTATATGTAATGTTTTTGAGTTATATTGTAATTTTTTGAGCTTAATGTTGAAGTGAATCGACAGCCGACTTACTTTCAGAAATGCAGGATAAGGGGATTTCTCCTGATGAGATCAGCTATTAAATGTGCCTGAAAACGTGCTCATTTACTTCTGATTTTGCTGCCATGGACAAGCTTGTAAAGGCCTTAAAAGACCAACATAACGTCTCATCTGACTGGTTTACGTACGCCACAGTTGCTAACTACTACTTGGATGGAGGTCATTCTGAAAAGGCGATTAGTTGCATACAAATAGCAGAAGATATGTTGCATGATAAACCAGTTGGGTATACTTTCCTGATTAGCTCATATGCAAAGCTTGGAGACGGTACTAAGGTGACAAAATTATGGCAGAAATATAAAGATGCATGTAAATCACATAGTAATAATGATTTACTAGAAGAATGGAAAGCATCTGGCAATGAATTTAGTCATCGAGTTGTTGATGCCCTTTTATCTGGATATGCAGATAAAGGACTGGCCGAGAAAGCTGAAAAACTACTCGAGGACCAGATAAGTAAAAACACAATACCAGTTCCCATCTCGTGGGGTATCATCAGTGAGGGGTACGGTACATCAAACGTCGGAACATGCAGAAGGCTGTGCATTGCGCCAGTGCATGGAGAAGGCTCTTCTGCTTGGCCCACAACACTAAGGGTGGGTC
Organism: Silene noctiflora; assembly: GCA_009801015.1. NCBI lineage: Eukaryota > Viridiplantae > Streptophyta > Magnoliopsida > Caryophyllales > Caryophyllaceae > Silene > Silene noctiflora. Next base: position 41,920 of record VHZZ01000148.1, read on the forward strand.
CCGAAATGTGCAGTTATCTCAAACATACTGCAGACTTGGCTTGGCCAGCATGAAGGCAGTGATCAAGTATACGAGTTTTTGAAGCTGATGAGCCGTGTTGCTCCGATGAACAAAAACACGTATCTGACACTGAAAGCTAGTAGCAAGCACAGGAAGGACATCAATGCGATTTTTGCAGAGGTTGAAGCTTAATTTTTGTCGACGACGTTTTATGTTCTTTGGATGAAGGATTAAAGGATCTTGAAGAAGTAGATTTGTGCATTGTAGAGGAGATGCATGGTTTTTGCTCTACACATTGCTTTACTAAATCTTTTGTCTCGGAAAATGCACGCCGTGCCCTAGAGGTTTGACATTTTGCCCGAAATACCCAATTTTTATACGGGGAACATTAAGAAGCCATAACTCGTGTTTACAATTTCAGAATGTGACAATTTTTTTTTTCAAATCGATCATCTTTCCGAGAACTACGATTTGAAATTTTTTTTTTTTATCGTATTTGGGTCCCATGGCTAGGAGTTATGGCCTCTTAAAGTTTTCCCGATTGAAAAATTGGGTATTTTGGGCAAAAAAACAAACCTCAAGGGCACCGCGTGCATTTTCCGCTTTTGTTTTTATTGTTATTCAGTTCTTCTGAACTTAATTTCAGTTCAGTAAAGTTCGTTTTACTTTATTTTTGTTCTTCGGTTTGGTGTAGTTTAGTTTCGTCCAAAAAAACATGACTTTAGTTTTTTGTCTAAATTTTCTTCATTATTTTACTTTTGCCTCATTTTTCTATGCATTATAAATTTCATATAGATGTCAATTTGAGCTAGTTTAGTTAATAACTAATCAACAATTTTGTATTTCAATACCTTTCTATAAAATATTTTTTTTTTTGAGAAAATCCTGAAAATTTTGAACAAGATATAATATTGGACTAAATTAATGGAGTAGCCTTTTCAATTTTTCCAAATGAAAAATTAATAAAACAAAGAATTAAAACCTAGAACCTACCAAAAAAAAACTTGATTGGACCATTGATGCTTCACTATAGAAAAAATGATAGTATATATTTTATATGCTCTATAAGAAATTGAGAATTGGGATGGTGATAGTAAACTCGGCAACATCAAATGACCTATCTAATGTCTTTTTCGTTTCTTTCTTGTTTTTCATGAAATTGTTGAAATTTTCTCACTCGTACTTTCTAACAATTTCATTTTCTTACTTGTACCCTTTTCATAAAAAAAAAAGACTAGCCGTAACTCAGCTACGACATCATAAAAAGTTAATTTGTTTTTTGGAATTGATTGTTTTTAAGAGATCTTCGATTTGGAGAAAAATCAATGATTTTGCAAAAAAAAAAAAAAAAAAAAAATCGAAATACATTGACAAATCAGAACTCCGGATTACAAATTCCAATAACGGATATATATTTTTTTTTCTAATTCATTATCTTTACGAGATTTTGAAAAATCGTTTTTCTGAACTCGTAATTAAGAATTATGGTTAGTCAAAGTTTCCCAAAAAAATCTTATCAGTCTTTTTTTACCGGCCTGCGTGACCTATTCCTGGCCAGACCCGTCAAAAACTAGGAACGGGCTAGGGTCGAGCAAATCCCACCCGCCCCCTAGCTCGGGCTGGTTTTTGGTCCGCCTAGCCAAGCTCAATCAGCCCCGAATGTTTGACCACCCGTACTTCATAATACCCATCTAACTCGCAAAATAAGCATCGAGAAAATTACAAAGGTACAACCTGCTAATTCATCTAAACCCGCAAATCCGCCTATTAGAAGGCCAAATACTTAATACTCCAATCAACCCGCGTTTAATCGGCTCTACTAAAAATCAAAAACCCCAATCAACCATTCAACCCTGAAAATCCTCTAAAATAAGCGCATCAATTATTCAATTCTTTACATTCATGGGTATAATCAGAGTATTGCAATCTAGCTTTACCTTCCCAAAACAATTCGCAAGTACCCCTTCATCTTTATGTCCTGAATTTGTTAAGTTTGTTACGGATTCGCCTCGCTCCAGTGTCATCCCTTTGCTTGAGCAGTGTTTTGCTGATAATAAGTTTGTGTTACAATCTCAGGTTCCTATGATTATTAAAAACCTTCGCAAACATAAGTTGTATGATCGTGCCCTTGAGGTTTGTTTCTCTCCGTTTTAATCATTTGTTTACTTTTGATTAAAATCCGCCATTTTTATTTATACTGTGGTGTAGGTGTTTTATGAATGCATACGATTGTATGCGACCAAAAGTGAGTACCCGTCTCGGTCATTTGTTGTCCTATTGCGGTCAATTATTGTCTTTCCTATTTTAGGATTGCATTTGATAATTCACAGACAATTTGATCCATTCGTCGTTTAATAATTGCCCCCCTCCTCTTTCCTTGATCTTTGTGCCAAAGCCAAAGGACAATAATTGACCGGGATGGAGGGAGTAGCTAATACCGGCGTACCGCCTTCTATTCACCCGGTTCTTTACATTTTCCTGTTTTTTTGGTATGTTTATGTTTCCTTTTTTGGGTCTAAAAATCTGCACCAAAGCAAATGTAAAGAATCAGAATATCCGATGAATGAGAGAGGGTAGTAAGTAGCATGAAAGGAGCTAAAGGATGGTTTTAAATGAGATTTTGTAATACTCCGTAATTGTCAGTTGGTGTAACATTCAAAGTTACCGCAGAACCTTTTTCTCAATAATGGTTAAGATTACCCATGACCTCATCATCACTTAGATCAATTGGTAAAAAGTTTTTCTAGCTTAACAAGTGGTCTCGAGTTAAAACTCATGAGGGAGACCAAAAAACGATAATGGTTAAGATTAGTGCGTACAATAATATTGAACTGCTAGTAAATTGTAGGAATGGGACTCGAATCATTACTTTTATGAGCTTGTTTCAAGTGAATACTTTTGCAAGAGGGATGAGTAAGATAAGACTTGGATGTGTTAGAAACGCCGCATTGAATGATAACAATAAGCGAGGTGCAGGTTGTAACAGAGGAAACAACTATGGGTAGAGAAACTGAAGGTTGTCATATAGTCATATTCATGGTAGTGACCACTGTTTTCAAAACTATTTTACATGTTGCTTGAAGAAACAGCTACTAGCCTTGATGAAATGAAGAGTATAATTTTACAAATGGATTCGAATGCGATTCATCTTAACGGACCCCAAATCATGTTGGGACTAAGGCTCTGTTATTGTTGGATGCTGTTTTGGACTATGCTCTTTTTTTTTTTTAGAGGCGTGTACTTTGTTGCTTATTGGGCATTTCAGGATCTTTTGTTCTTACAAGTTGTAATATTGTTCATTTAACTGAGCCGTGTTTGAGACAAAATCTCAGGTTTGCTTCAGTTTTCTTGTTACCTTTTTTGATGCAGGTTTTAGAGTGGACTAATCGTAAACCTGTTAGACACACAGATTCCAGTGATCTTCCGTTACATCTTGATCTCGTTGGCAAAGTGCACGGCGTTGCTGCTGCAGAGAAGTTCTTCGAGGAAGCAGATGATCATTCTGAAAGGATGTACTCTTCTTTGCTTGACGTTTATGTTCAAGGAATGCTTGTAGATAAGTCTCTCTCTCTTTTCGGGAAGATGAAACAAACGGGAATTGTTCGGAGTCCTCTTACGTACAGCAAAGTTATGTCACTTTACCTAAAAAATCGACTGGCTGATAAAGTTCTAGACTTACTTTCAGAAATGCAGGATAAGGGTGTTTCCGTCGATGAGGTCAGCTATAAAATGTGCCTGAAAGCGTGTGCTTTAAGTTCTGAT
>VHZZ01000148.1:46216-90477 GCA_009801015.1 Silene noctiflora
GCAGAAGGCTGTGCAGTGCATGGAGAAGGCTCTTCAGCTGGGTCCACAACACAAAGGGTGGGCCCCGAAACGTGCAGTTATCACGAAGATACTGACTTGGCTTGGTGACAATGGAGACGGCGATCAAGTGTACGAGTTCTTGATGCTGATGAGCCGAGTTGTTCCAGCGAACGAAAACTCGTATCTGAAGCGGAAAGCTCGTAGCAAGCTCGGGAAGTTCGTCAATGGGATTTTGCAGAGGTTGAAGGACGATAACATAGACGTAGACAAAGTAATGAGAGTAGAAAGGTGGATTAAGGGGTAAGGGGGTCTACAAGAAAGGGAAAGGGAAACAAAGTTATTGGTTTCCTTTGTTGATGTTTGTTTGACTCAAACAAAGGGAATGAAATTCCCTTCCTTAATCCATCTAATTCCTTATCCCCACTCTCTAAGGTATGAGATTTCATTACCTTTGTTACCTTTCAACCACCTTATTCACCTACCACCACACTTGCGAATACCACAACACTAGCCACCACCAAAGCATCACCATGACGCCATCGCCACCACCACCACGCCGCCACCACCACCACCATCACCACCTCCACCACAGCCACCCCACCTAAACCATGTTGGGACTAAGTGTGAGCTGTTGTTGTATGCTGTTTTGGAGTATGCTTAAAGCTACATGTAAACTATTTGATTTGCGCATTCCTCAAAGGAGACGACAAAATACCAAGGTTCATCCACAAGAGACTATTTTATTGTAGGCTACTTTTAATCTGTGAACGAACCTTGAAAATTATAAGGAACTAAAATTTCTCATGGAAGTGATTGTAGCCTCATAGGTACTTTAGTCTATCTCCGCAACTTTGTAAACGGCTTTTTTCAGGGAGATTAAATCACTAAATTTTCCTTTTTCTTGTCTTTGTTTATTTTCTTTGGGCAATTGAGGGATGCGCAAATCAACTACTTACAGAGAGATCTAGGGAATATCCACGCAGCTGCAGCGTGATGTAATATACCTGTTGTCGGTGTGCCAATGAGGTATATGTTATCAGTTTGCCAATATATCTTCCTTTGTATCTGCTGGTGATTAGTTATTCACTTTGTCCCGTTAACTATGGGATGGATTTGCATATCCATTAACCATAGCCAATGAGAAATGAACAATTGTAAGAAGTGGAATATTAAAAATGTTGAGCTGTCCTCACAAGTGATCCCGTCTCTTACAAGTTTCGCTCTCATAGTTAACCAAACCTCCTCTTTTATGTTAATGATGCAGGTTTTAGAGTTGGACTAATAGTAAACCTGTAAGACACACAGATTCCGGTGATCTTCCTTTTCACCTTGATCTCATTGGCAAGGTGCGTGGCATTGCTGCTGCGGAGAAGTTCTTCACGGAAGCAAATGACCATTCTGAAAAGATGTACACTTCTTTGCTTAACTTCTATGTTCAAGGAATGCTCGTAGATAAGTCTCTTTCTCTTTTCGAGAAGATGAAAGAAATGGGAATTGCTTCGAGTCCTCTTACATACAACAAAATTATGTCACTTTACCTGAAAAATCGACAGCCTGATAAACTTCTAGACTTACTTTCAGAAATGCAGGATAAGGGTGTTTCCGTCGATGAGGTCAGCTATAAAATGTGCCTGAAAGAGTGTGCTTTAAGTTCTGATTTTGATTCCATGGACAAGCTTGTGAAGGCCATAAAAAACCGTCACCTCTCATTTGACTGGTCTACGTATACCACAGTTGCGAACTACTACTTGGATGGAGGTCATCCTGAAAAGGCRATTAGTTGCCTACGTATAGCTGAAGATACTGTACATGATAATCCAGTTGGGTATAYGCACCTGATTAGTTTATATGCAAAGCTTGGAGACCTTCCTAAGGTTACGGAATTATGGAAGAAACAAAAAAAAAGTTTGTAAGTCATACAATAATAATGATTATATTGCCATGCTTCGTTCATTGATGAAGCTTGATAAGTTCGAACAAGCTGAAGGGTTACTAGAAGAATGGAGAGCATCTGGCAACGAATATAATCATCAAGTTGTTGATGCCCTTTTATCTGGATATGCACAAAAAGGATTGGTCGAGAAAGCTGAAAAATTACTCGAGGACCAGATTAGTAAAAATACGACACCAGTTCCCATGTCGTGGGGTATCATCAGTGAGGGGTACGTGGAATGTCAGAACATGCAGAAGGCTGTGCAGTGCATGGAGAAGGCTCTTCAGCTGGGTCCACAACACAAAGGRTGGGCCCCGAAACGTGCAGTTATCACGAAGATACTGAGTTGGCTTTGTGACAATGTAGACAGTGATCAAGTGTATGAGTTTTTGAAGCTGATGGGCCGAGTTACTCCGATGAAGAAATACACGTATCTGATGCTCAAAGCTAGTAGCAAGCACGGGAAGAACATCAATGTGATCTTGCAGAGGTTGAAAGATGATAACATAGATATGGACGAGGAGACGAGTAAGCTAATGAAGGAAGAAACTTGATGTTTGTCGACTTTGTTTTGCGTACCTTGAATAAAGGATTAATGGAACTCGAAGATAATTCGATTTGTGCATTGTGGAGGTCTAGAGGAGATGCATAGTTTTTGCTCTACACATTGTTAATTTGTTTATCTATTTGATACTGCTAGTGCTATTGCTCTTCTGTGGGTTTTATTTGCTGTTAGTATACAGTTTATGTTTCTCCTTTTTTTTTCCTTGTAGATCATACAAGAGCTATTGGGAATAGTATCATAAATGGGGAGAGTAAGTCCTCAGCTCGGTGTTCGATCGGGTTATTTAGTCGTGTGACTCGTGTCATTGGGATCGGGTAAATTTTGCTAGGTTTATACGTGAATCTCTCTTAAAACGATATTTTACGTTTAAGATAAAAATAAATCAAATATACTCTCACATTTTACTAGTCTCTAACTTTTTTTATTTTGTCTCAAATAGTTTACTCAATTTGTTTTAAATTTAAAACGTCTTGAACCGAAATTTGCGTGACCTCAAATGTTCCTAAAGCCCTGAATAACCTTGCACAGTCGTTCTTCTGGTAGAACAAAACGAAGCTCGCGAAAATGGCGAGAGACGGAGAATCGAGGAGAGAGAAACGCCATGAAAGGCGAACAACATCAACTGAAGAAGAACCAATTCAAAACGAACGCTCAACAACAGCAATGACAACAAAATCTTCAATCGACGACAAGAAGAAGAAATCCAAACGACGCGTTTCGGAATCATCATCATCATACGACGAAGAATCCGAATCAATCACTGAAACCGAGGACTATTCGTCGTCATCATCCTACGAGAAGCGCAGAAAGCGGAAATCTTCAAGGAAGCGGCATAATGACGACGAGTCGGAATCGGAATCGGAATCAGAATCGTCCGAGTCGGAATCGGAGAGGAGGAGGAGGAAGAGAAGAGAGAGGAAACGGAGAGAGGAGAAGCGAAGGAGGAGAGAGAAAGATAAGAAGAAGAAAAGGAAGAAGAACGATGATGATAGTGATAGTGATGATGGTGAAAGGAGGAGGAAGAAGAAGAAGAAGGAGAAGAGAGAAAAAGATGAGAAGAAAAAAAGGAGAGAGAAAGAGAAAAGAGGGAAAATTGGTGCTGTTACTAATTCCTGGGGAAAGTTTGGTGTTGTTCGTGAAGTTGATATGTGGTATAATGCTTGATTCCTGTTTATTTGTTTGTTTATGTCGATTTCGGTTTCGATTGCATGTTCTAGGGTTAGGGTTTTGATTGTTTTCATGCGTTTCTATGCTTTTGCTGAGCTTATGATGTAGTCTAGCTGTTACTAATTCTTGGGGAAGGTATGGTGTTATTTGTGAAGTTGATATGTGGTATAATGTTTGATTCCTGTTTATCTGTTTGTTTACGTGAATTTTGGTTTCGATACCTAGGGCTGGGGTTTAACTATTTTCATGTGTTTCTATGCATTTGTTGAGCATATACTTTGATTGTGAGGAGAATTAGGGCTAGATTTGCTCTAGTTTAGCTAGTAATGTTTTTCGTGTGACTCTTATTGATCCGGAATTAGGGTTAAATAGCAACTAGCATGTTAGTCAAGATCGGCATTTCGCGATGTTAATTCCATTCTTAGGGTAGGGGTTCGGTAAGCTAGTTGTTCTTGGGAGGACTAGTATTGACTATGATTTGGTAGGGGTGGAGTTTAGGATTTGATACAGCCGCAGTGTTTGTAGATTTTCTGCCAAAGATGTATCTTTTGTGACAGAAATGTGCTGTTACAAGACGAACTAGGAAGTTTGTGCAACTTATTTCTCTGTAGTAGAGTAGGGTTTTTAGGATCGTTTGTTAGGTGGAGACATGTGTGACCGCTTATGATTGTGGAATTTGTCACTGAAGTTACTATTGAGGTTGGGATGTGAATTTGCGTGGAATTGAGCTTCGTGATGATAACAATGTAGAAGGGATTGCTTTGTGCCTTTCAAAGATGTAATCTTGGTCTCAGTTTTATTTGCTGAACTCAAGAATTTTGATTCAGTAGCATTCTGCATTATATCATTTATTTCTGATTGTTATATAGTCTAAGGGTGTAAACTTCCTATATAATCGGTCAATGTTTCTAGCGTTATCACTGACATCTCTGGAATTTTAGAGCTTGACAGCTTTACATTTTGGTTTCTTCATCTTTGATGGTAGGGATGTATGTAATCAGAGTTGCTACATTATCTTGGGATCATCGTTTTTGTTATATTTGAAACTGGATATGTTACTTTTTTTTTTTGATAACAACTATGGACTTCTTGTATGCTTAGTCCTTCGTTTGTTTTTTAGGTTGATTTGTTGCTCATCTCTCATGTCAGTCATTATGTGAGCTAATAATCTATCAGATGTGAAATAAAATAATGAACTTTTAAGTTCATTATTATCCTTTTGGAGTTGTGCAAATCAACCTAAAAAAATCAGTCTTCTCAGTCACACTGTGCTATATTCATGCCCATACATCTTAAGACCATATATTCCAATATATTCCAAAGTTCATTAATAACTTTTGAACACAGCATGTGTGCTGCATTATTAGTCACTAAAATGAGAGCAAACCGACAGATAATAAAGCAAGTTAAAACATCACTCTTTTCTGTTTTTTTGGGCTGACATTTTTTACTGGAACATGTTTTGAAAACTGCTTGCTGAGAAATCTCTTCCTAGTTTCAATGCACTCACGTGTTTATCTGCTACTTGTAGGAATAAACGACCAGAGTTCACAGCATGGCTGCTTGAAGTTAAGCAGGTATTTTTTGTGAACTGAGGTGCTACCATGCTCTTTTCTTGATGTATACTATTCTTCTTAAATCTGATACCAGCCCTTCCTTTTTCCGTCGGTAGAAAACCTGCTGAAGTTATTCTATTACGATGTCTATGGTTTATGCAGCTATTTTGTCTTTAATAACTGGACATCTTTTTCTTATTTTGGTAGTTTCATTGGCTAATAGGCTTGTGATCTTAGGTCATGCCTCATGTGTAACTGAGACAACTCTGACCTTATTGATTCTGGGCCGAGCTAGGCTCAATACTAGACCCCTTCTGGCCTAGCCAGGGCAGTGGGTTGGGCTATGAGGCTATGAGCAAGATGTCAGAGTTAAGCTCACGGCAAGGCTGGGATCAGATTCAGGGTTGGGTTGGGATGGCTTGGCTTGGGGACTGGGCCGTAATTTAATACAGCTATAGGCTAGAGCTTAGGCCCTAATCGAGCCATATTTCTTTTTGAGTCTAGGTAGGTCAGGACTTAACCCGGTATTTGTTTGGTCATGTACTCATGTTACTTGAAGCCGTTTAGTTAAACTGCCTCCTAGATAAATGAATCGTGTTTCTTGCATTATTGTTGCATGCGTCAATTTTCATGCATTATTCTTGTGTAGATTAATTATACAGTCTACTCGTATCTTTAAGAGATTGTGCATTTCCGGTTTATTGTAGCTTGTTTGGTTTTTGTTACTTGTCTGTTGTTCTTTGGTTGGTAATTCAGTATTTCTTGTTGCCACGATGTAGCTTCCTTCCTTTAGCCCATAATATTAAACTGTGAAAGAGATTTTTCTGAGGTGACATCTAATTGAACTGATTAGCACCCATATTAATTGGAGAAGCAACATCTGAATGTTATTGTGCATATTCCCTAATTTTATCTTTTGGCCCAAATGTTTCACAAACCATGAACATTTTATGGCTTTGTTGCAGTGTGATCTTGTTTCTCCTGCTTTTTGTGTGTGTCGCTTTTATTCTCCTAAACGTCACTCTTGTTTCATAATTTCATCTGTACAGATTTGGGTTTATTATTTTTTGTATTTGTATAGGTGAACCTTGAAAGTCTGCCTAACCGGGACGAGAAGATTATGTTCAAAGAGTAAGTTATATACCTCAGAAATGCTTTTTAGTTGTTGACAAGACCTGTGAGGCTAACATCTTTATTTTGGACAGATATATGGAGGATTACAACACAGCCACTTTCCCTTCTAAAAAGTGAGGATTCTGTAACTATTTCCATAATATTTTATCTTATGTTTGTTGAGTGCTCTTCTATGCATTTGTTGTCTATTTATTGAGGTTTGTGCTTTACATTGTTTAAAGAGGAGTGCATCTCTGATCCCCTAAGCTCAAAAGAAGTCACTTCAGGGGCATACAACCTACTCACGACTTCTGTGAGTCTCTTTTCATTGAGCTACCATCTCTGACCTTCTTGTGCTGTGGCAAGCAAAATTGCGACTCTGTTTGACTCATGCTGGTTGTATAAAGGAGAAGGGTGCTTGAGCCATGTATTGTAGTGACTTGTTTGTGTGCATCTATTCTGAATGTCAATGAGGTTTGAGCTGAGGGTGCTTGTGGTCTGAAATATGCCATTCCAAAACATAGGTTAGGTTAGTTATATTTTCCTACTACCGAATGTGAGAAGGATATAGCACATCATCTTTGGATGTTGTCTGCAAAACGGGTTACAACTTACGAGGATTTCAGTGGCAGAACTCGCACACATGTTCTGCATTTCTGCCACTTCTGTTAGGTTATTGGGTGGTATGTTATTCTTAGTGGTACCCGTAAGTTTTCTTATGATAATGGTTCTGCTAGTCTGCTATCTGCGAAGGTGATTAAAATAAAATGTTACATACCATTTACTTCAGTAGATATGTAGAAGTAAGTAACGTGATGTGTAGAGCCTAATAGCATGGAAATACGGAAGTAGTAGTAAATAATGGTTCTCCTGCTAGTCTGCTACCTGCGAAGGTGATTAAAATAAAATTTGCTTTGATGACGATGTAAACATGAGATCCCTATCCCTGGTTAGATGAAAAAAGTCCATTTAAAATGTGTAAGAAGAGAATCATTATTTTTTTTCTTCGTGCTTCTTAATCATTATACAAGGTATTTGCACTTGTGTAGTATACTAGTATCTGTATAATGTATTTAATACATTATATTCCCTGATAATGATGCAGGTACTATGACCTGGATGCTTATCACAGACGTAAGATGGAAAAAGAGATGAAAAAGGGATTCAAAAAGGTCTCACATACAGAGCGCAGTGTATTTAATGATGAAGAACAACGTCGGTATGTTACGCTCGTCTTTACCTTTGACAAACTTGTTGGTCTGAAAACAGTTTTTTGCTTCTTAGTAATAGTACTCGCCATTTTCATTTAGTTATTTTCCCTTTCGTACAAACAGGGATGATGGTCCAATAGGTTTCTTTGTTGCTCTTGTCTGCTCATGAGTGGTGGTCTCGGAGAGTGTTTTCATGAGTTGCTGTATCTAATTGTTCACTTCATTTACAGGCAAGAAATGATGCAAGTACGCGAAAAACAAAAGGAGCAAGAGATAATAGCATTGAAAGATGCTATGAAGAAGGATGGCATGGTTAGTCTTTGCTGTCCTGCCCGTCTTTTTTTGGTCTATCCTTGTACAATCAAATTCTACATGTGCTTGTTTATTCACTTCTTTTTCTTTCCATTCTTTTGAAACTGCAGGCACAAGCAATGAAAGAGCAAGTGCGGCTGAAGGAGGAAATGGTGTACCTGTTTAAAATTGGAAACACTGAAGTAAGAAACGAAAAGTCACTTCTGTAATCCACCTATCTTCATCTTGGATTTATCTTTAAATCCTCTTCTTATTGACAATTTTGTTTTCATTTCTGTGTAGGCTGCAGCTGCAATACAGAGGAAGCTGGATCCAGATGTTGCGATGTGATAACTGCCTGTTGCCGCTGATTGTAGTGGAAGATTCGTAATCAGAATCAGCTATGTGACGACAGTCTGAGACACTGGAGTTGCTTGCTAGAAACTCAATGGTGGATGGCTGAAAGTACGCAGTTCTACATTCGCTATGGACAATGGGAGGCTGATCTGTTCAGACAAAAACGGAGTTACTTGCTACTTTGCTAGACCTCCGTCACTTGAGATACTATTTAGTTTGAACCGGACTATCAAAGTATTTATAATTATTTATCGCTAAATTCCCCCTTAATATGTTAGGCACTTGGGAACCTAAAATGTAATCGTCCAGAAATACATCACATGAATCAGGTTATTGTACGAAACTGTATCGATCATAACATTTGGTAGGATTATTGGAATACGGAAATCGTGCAGATGGGAGAGTACTTGGTTCAACAGAATTCCGTTTTCATATGGTATTTAGTTCATCCACTCCAAAATCTGGAGCCTAACATACCCTAACTGTTACAATCAGTTGCATACACGTTATCTTACTTACAGAACTACTGCATACTCGAGCATTTCGGTACCGAGTCTATAAATTGAGAACACAAGTCTGCACAGTTATGGAGATCAAATTAATGGCTTCTCTACCGAAATTCCGCTACTTGTGTTTTCTTGTGCTGCTTTTATTCTCCATTAACCTATGCTTAGCTCATAGGGTGTCCCTAACCTCTTCTCTCCACCAGTCCCGGAACCTGGGAGGTAACGGTGATGGAAGACGTTGTGGTATCACGGATGATGAGAACTGTCATTGTCAAGATGAAGACGCCAAGGTAGCTGGCCAACCTTTACCTTCAACTTCGATGATCCATGTTCCACGAGAAGTAATAGGGACTGCAGCTGATCCAAATCCCGAAGATGGTTTGCCACTGGTCCATGTAGGGCAATCTAAAGTCGGAGTTTTCAAGGAGCCAGATCCTGATGATCCGGATAGCCATGGTCCGAAAAATTAATTCCGAGTTCTACCCTTGTAAGGTTTAAATGTAAATCGTGCTAATAGAAAAGTACAGTAAAAGTATGCACAAGACTATCAAATAAGAACAGGATACAGATGAATGAAAAATCAAGTACTGATCTTTTACTGAATCAAATAAACTCGTAACGTCTGTCGTTTTACCATAATTAGTGAAATTATCTTGAAAATCTTTCTCTAATTAGCTTGTTAATAACAGGAGCCTTTAGATCACAAGTTAGAAAAACCGAACTTCTATTTGGTAATAAACAAAAAACTCCTGATTGTAGATGACTCTTTTATTAGCTAAACACTCGTGATCCTACCAAAATTGTCCGAGAAAGATTTGACTCTGAGGCAACGTCTTGGCCTTCTCTGACCAAGATCATTCCGACTAGCGTTGTGATCGCCTTCTAGGGCAAAGATTTTGAAGCCTGAATCATCTGCCAATCTGCCATAAACCTTGCAGGAAATTGGGACACAGCTTTATGAAGTCAAACCTTGTTCAGTATAGGACTTGCAGACAGTCCGATTGTCCGAACCTTTCATTAACCCGCTTCCTTTAGGTTCAAAACAAGAGTCTACAACAATTAATTGACGCAATTTGATCGACAACAACATAAATCGAACATTCAGGTAATGGTACAGTTTGATCGACAATACAACAACACAAACGAAACTAAAAGGCAACTATGGCCAAGATCTTGCTGTCCTTTTACAGCGTGAGGCGGTCCTTTTATGTATAGTACTCGTTTATTGATAGCAAAAAGTGAGTGTTAACAAATAAAAGGACTGTCTCATACTGTAAGACGGTCTTATTCTATAATTTGTGTTTTTATCGTATGACTTTTCTCGATATTAACAACCAATTTAAAAAGACTGAAACAATCCCATGTCATGTTTAGAGTCATTATCACAGATTTGTTACAGACTGCAATCACAATCAATGATGCTACTCGTAGTCCACTACTTAGCCTACCATCGTGCATAGCATAAAGCCATAGAAATTAAATCTTTTTCTTTTTTGGTGTAAATCGAGTATTCACCGTCGACACCAGTGTGCAATCCTGAAAAGTACTAATATAATACATTAATACACATCAATTTTAAACTGCCTACTTTGCATAGTGTATCCTTAACCAACAAGAAAAGTTGAAAAAAACTGCGAGGATTATTGATAACCGTTGGTTGATAAGCAGCCGAAAAGCTAGTTCAGCATATGAAGTTAAACATAAAATATAAAAAGATTAAGTTGAAACGGAAAGTTACTGGACTATACAACCAGTTGTATTAGACTATTAGTTGTAGTACAACTCGAGTAGAATCCGAGCTTTACAATTACATTTTTGAAAAAGAAGGTCCTTAGGAAAAGCGGAACCATGGGGTGGAAATCGGCCTACGTCATCAGAATGTTGAGATCAACGTCCAAGACTAGGCTAAGGCGTGAATCTCTCGTTCAGACCTAAATGTTCGGGCGTAAATATGAAGTGTGACTTTTGCGTTTGAGGTCAAAATTTTTTTTTTTTACAATATAGTATTTTTTATCATAACGATTTAAATTTTCATCACTGAAACATGAATTTGATGAATACTTGTTGTAATTATCCCTTTAATCTACATCTGCCAAATCAATTATTATTGTTGTAATTTGATGAATTACTTTGCTTTTTATTGCAAGAGTTGAAAATGAAAGAACAATATGAGTTAATTTATCCAAAACGATTAAAGCAAGTCCAACAATTAGTCTTGCTCAGAACGCAAATATCCATTTTATTAGTTAGGCGAATTTAAATATTACCATTTTATTGATAAGATACCTATTTTAAATTCATTTTACAATTATACGAGATAAATATTATCGTCTTAAACAAGATTCGTGGCAAATGAAATGATGAAATGATTTTGTTTATTTGACAGCACATCAGCACCATTTAAAAGCATAATGTCAGAAAGTGGAGACTTCGCTAGTTAAGTCACCAACTTTTTTCACTCTTTAATTCCATAAAAGAGCCACCAAAATTCTCCACATTTCATCTTTCTTCTTCCACAAATTTCCTCTAATTTCCTTAAATTCAGCCATCATTCTTTGAATTTCCACTCCTTAATTCCCTAATTACTCTCATACCCACCTCATAATTCCTCCTTAATTGCAATACCCATTTCTCAATTCTCAATTTTCCCCTCTAATCACCCTTAATTAACAAAATTCCCAAATTCTAGGTCAAAACACTTAAAAGTTGATAATTTGAAATTCTACTCACTAATTCCCTAATTACTCTCATACCCACTTCATAATTCCTCCTTAATTACAATACCCATTTCTTAATTTCTCAATTTTTTCTCTCTAATCAACCTTAACAAAATCCCCCAAATTCTAGGTCAAAATAGTTAAAAATTGATAATTGACATACTTCTCATGTTTAATCCTTTACTAATCTCTCAAAAAACCCAATTTGTGTACTCAATTTCCAATATTTTCCTCCCCTCTGATGTTTTCTTAATATTATACTTCAATTGCTCTCGATTTCGCCTTAAAATTTGATCTTTTCACCATTGTTGTATAAAAATCCAATCGTGTAATCAATTTTGTATTAAAATGGCGGTATCGGGTTCGATTTATGAGTTACCATCCCATATTGTATTGGATATATTGACTTCAGGTAGATTAAGTGCAATTGATCTTGTATGTTTGGAGCTAAGTTGCTCTATATTTGGAGGATGTCAAGGGTTATATCCTATGAAATTTAGGTCTTTAGTTGATATTGCAACTGCCCAATTATGTGATTTGAACCCGATTTTCGAACCAATGAGTGTTGATGCTAAGAAAGAGTTGTTTGATAGGTGTGGTGGAAATTGGAAGAGGGTTTTAAGGTTTTTGCAATCTGTTCAACAAGCTTCTGATGTTGTTGATACTTCTGTTGGCAATGTAATGGTTCTTTTCTCTGTTTATACTTTCGAGTAGACGGAAAATTCTTAGGCACGCCGATGTATCACATTATTGGACACCCTAACCTATGAGAAAACTCTTTTTTTATTCGCGGAAAATGATTTCAAATCTAGTATACACCCGGTGTACCCAAGAATTTCTCTGAAAAGATAGATTAGTCGCTAGCTGTTTTCTCCTTTTTCAGTAGTTGTGAATTGTGTTATTTGTGACATTGTAGCCTTTGTGATTGATGGTTAGTTTGATGCTATGCTGAAAATGTGTGAGCTTGTCAGCTTGTGTGATTTTGTTATATTAGCTTAGAGCGTGGTGATGAGACTGCGAACATTTGACCCCCCCTGCCCCGCTATATTGCAATTTGTGGGAGCCTTTGAGGCATTGGGGTAAGGTTGTTCTTGGCTATGCATTTGAGGTATGGTTGATGTTGACTTTGTTTGTTGCTATTTGGGTAGTTGTTTATGCTTTGTTTTAAGGGTAAATAAGAATTTACTACC
Organism: Silene noctiflora; assembly: GCA_009801015.1. Classification (NCBI taxonomy): domain Eukaryota; kingdom Viridiplantae; phylum Streptophyta; class Magnoliopsida; order Caryophyllales; family Caryophyllaceae; genus Silene; species Silene noctiflora. The sequence continues at coordinate 58,823 of VHZZ01000148.1, forward strand.
TTTTATATAGGCTTTTTTCAAACTTATGACTTTAAAACTCTTTTTGTCAAAATTATTAACTTTTAAGTTATTTTGGTCAAAATTTGCTACCAAAACACTTTCGGTGAAAAGAAAGTTGATTCTCCGGCCAATTGGCTCTACACAAACCCTTACAAAAAACATCCCTATCACCAATCATGTCCTCTTGCTAAAGGGTCCATGACTCATGTAGCAAATTGTTCTAAAAAATATTTCTTTTATCAAAGATGTAATTTGGTAGTGAATTTTGATCTAGATGATTCACGCGCTTAAAAGGTAGTAATTCTGAATAAAAAGTATATAAAATGTAGTGAATTTAATTATTCCTTGTTTTTTTAACCAAATACTGGTTTTGTGATCCTGCCCTCTGTTATAACATATGAAACCTTCCTGACCAATTTAGAAACCAAGGAAAATATTAGTAAAATTTGTTTTGAATTCGGTAAGGTTTTGAACGGTGATGTGGGAATAGACATTACCACATTCATATTTTAGGGAAATGTATCGTGTTTAAATTGCATGATTTGGTTGGTAATGTGATACCATGTTAAACCCGAAAAAACTTGCTCGAGTATATTATTGGTAGGTTATCTTAGCAGGGATGTACTGTTTCTGTTGACTGTTTCTTAAGGTTATTGTTTGTTGTATGAGTTATAGACATCTGAGATTGGTTTTCTGATTTTTTTTTTTTTAAATGTAAGTTCTGATTTTCAGTTTTGTGTGTGTTGCAAAACTAGGATATTAATTTGTGAGATTCTTGTGGTGCTTAACCTTACACCATTACTTTGTAAATTGTATATCAGCAGATGCAGATAAAGTCGGGAAGATACCACACTTTGCTTATCAGTAATTCATCTGTTTACTCTTGTGGGGCTAGTTTGTGTGGTGTTCTTGGTCATGGGCCTGAGATTACCAAGTGCGTGTCCTTTAGCCGGATTACATTTCCCTCTTTATCTCCTGTTGTCCAAGTTTCAGCATCACACAATCATGCAGCTTTTGTTACTCAGTCTGGAGAGGTTTGTGACATTTTAACAATTTCCGTTTTCTGTAGTACAACTGTTGAAACTGACTATAATGATGTAATGCATCAGTTGATTTTTTAAAAGTTCGTCTGATTAGTTCAGGCTATGTTCTCTCTTTGGGATTTGAAGAACTGATAAACTCCCTCCATTTAAGTCATCTTCATAAGTTCGTTCAAAATTACATCTAAAAGTCCAAAAGAAGTAATAATTGCCTGTTTAAGATATCCTTTTCGAAGTCGAGAATGTCACTTGTAAGGAGGCTTTAAACGAAGATATAGTAAAGCAAGTTATATATCCAAGTACCTCTAACTTTTTAGTAACTGTCTAATAGTATATTTTGATGACTAACATGCAGTTTTCCAATAATGATCAGATAAAATCGCCACCATAATTGCTTGTCCAGTGACTGTAGTTGTTAGATATTTGTGTAATGTAGTAATGTACTTTTCCTCGCTGATCTATAGGTCTTTACATGTGGAGACAATTCCAATTATTGTTGCGGTCATAAAGACACGACTAGGCCAATATTCCGGCCTCGCTTAGTCGAAGCACTGAAAGGCGTTCCTTGTAAGCAAGTAAGAACTGTTTCCTGTTTGAAAAGACAAAATTTGTTCAATATTTATATTGTGTGTGCTGTGTGCATGGACTCTGTTTACAGCCCAGTGGTAAATTGTAAACTTTGACCCCTTTACCTACTTAATTTATCCCATTTGTGCTTTTAAATACCTCAATATTAGTTTATTTTAACTAATGAGCTAATGAGTGCAAAAACGTATTTGTTAGGAAATGTCTCGGCTTACGAAAATGAGGTGAGAAAACATCACTTTTAGTATCAGTAGCAACTGCACACATGAGATAAAGGAAGCTCCAATTAGTACTCCATTAGTCCATATGGAACAGATCAGATGCCGACTGACCATGTAACTTGGCCGCTTATCTGATTGATAAGTTGTCTCTATAAAGCWTTTGATGATTAAGCTCTATGATGTAAATTGAAGGACACAATCACCCAAAATATAGGAAGCGTCATCTTACTTGGGGTTGGAGGCTCTCGGTTTCTAAGATCACGGGTTTTAAAACAAGATACTCCATTCTGGTAATTGCTTGGTTTTAGAAAGAATAAAGGATATAAAATCTTCTAGCATTTGGTCACCTCACCTTCAGCTTGTTACTAACGATTATTCATCTAATCCAATGTCACTGTGAGGCTATTTTTTGCTTTGCTATTCATCTTCTGTGGCACTGTTTGCATTTTTATTTGCTAATCACCATACTTTAGATGTGATGATGAATTCACACTAACGATGATTTTTTTTTTGACATTTTGCAGGTTGCCGCCGGCCTTAGTTTTACAATGTTTCTTACTAGAGAGGGCCATGTGTATACATGTGGAACAAACTCGCAAGGACAGCTTGGTCTTGGTGACACTGTAGATAGACCAACACCGACAATTGTGGAGCTTCTTGAAGGTGTTGGCCCTATTGTTCAGATTTCTGCTGGTCCAAGTTATGCATTAGCAGTGGCTCATGATGGCACACTATACTCGTTTGGTTCGGGTACTAATTTCTGTCTAGGTCATGGTGAGCAGCATAATGAAAACCAGCCTCGGGCTATCCTTTCTTTCAAAAGAAAGGGTATTCATATAGTTCGTGTGTCGGCTGGTGACGAGCACGTTGTTGCGCTTGATTCTAGTGGATATGTAAGTTTCATCTTCAGCTGATTTATCCTTTATTAAACACGGATCTATGGACAACATTACCCAAGCGTCAGAAAGGCTCGCACAGATGATGGGGTCAGGGAGGATTGAAACATGTCGGATTTCAATCTATTAACCACAATGTATTAACAACATTACACGGATCTATGGACAACATTATATTCAATGTATTAACAACACAGAGAGACTGCTTCGAGATAACCACAATGAATATTATGTCGGATTTCAATCTATTAAATGCTACTTAACAATAAATAAAGAAGTGCAACTAGTTTAGTATTCCGTGGATGTGTATTGATATGTGACCTTATGGATAGGTGATGTGTCGATTCTTATGCTTTTCCTTCTTAATATTTGAAATAATGATAGGTGTATACTTGGGGCAAAGGCTATTGTGGCGCTTTGGGTCATGGAGATGAGATAGATAAGACAACTCCAGCACTCGTAAGCAGTCTGAAGCATCATATTGCAGTGCAGGTTAGTTTCTTTTGGACACTTCTGCCCTGGTACCGTACAAACTTAGTAGCACAAGAAACTGTGTTTGATCCTTGAGACATATCTCCCATTGAATCAACTTAGGTGGATTATTGTTCTTGTTCTCAGGCAAAATTGTTTTGCTGCTATCCATGGATAATACCTCACTTTTGCAAGCATTCTGAAAAAAGAACAAACAGTTCCGAGCTTCTCTACACCCAGTATTAACCTATATGGTTTTTAAAGAGGAAACAATTTTGCCTGAAAACTTTTAGATGCTTTACAAATTCATTTTTCCACCCTTTTTACTCTTCTGAGAAATGTTGGTTTGAAGAGAGCCTGTACTATTTAAGACCATACTTTATGTGGTAGATTTGACGAGTGTTTATTGATAATATTACTCATATCAACGAAGTGTATTTTCAGACTTCAAATTACTGGGGTATTCCAGACTTCCAGTCTAGTCCAGTTTAGATTCCTAGTACCTAAACCTTCTGTGCCCTAACCTACTTATAGGTGGCGGTGAGCGTTGTGCTCAGTCGCTCAGGTTGTGGCATATGGAGCGTTGTTGGCTATGAGCGTTGTTGGCTATACGTTACTCTGACGCTTCGTTGTGACTACTTGTTGCCTATCTGATAGACACGACACTTACATTTCAACACGGGCCAAAAACATGGAACTTTTTCACAATATTTCTATTTCCGACGGTTAGACACCAAAATCTGGCACTAGCAGCCGAGTCGGAGGTTGTTACGCACTAATTTTAATACAGTTTCCAGTTTCTACAGTTACCTATATTCCTGTATAATAAATCACCTTGCTAACCCATGCCCACTGTATGCAGGTGTGTGCAAGTAAGAGGAAAACATTTGTTCTTGGGGACACCGGTGCAGTTTATGCCTTCGGATGGATGGGATTTGGCAGCCTCGGGTTTACCGACCGTGGAGCGTCTGACAAAATTGTAAGGCCTCGGATTCTAGACAGCTTGAGGGGTCACCACATATCACAGATAAGCACAGGCCTTTATCACACAGTTCTGATAACACGACTGGGACAGATCTTTGGGTTTGGGGACAATGAGAGAGCTCAGCTAGGGCACGACTCCTTGAGAACTTGTATTCAACCCACTGAATTATTTGTCAACGAACACGCCCTTACTGTCGTACAAAATCCTTGAATGAGCCTTGTGAAATTAGTTTCAATTGTTTGTTAGCTTGATTTTTCAAAAACTGTAAAATTTGTGTTAAAATTTGACAAGGAACTCATAGAAGGTTATAGTGAATATAGATTGTAAAACCAGATGTATGTACTCATTTTTTTCTACGGTTGTGAACCTTGTGAGATTTGGGGAAATCCCTTGAGTAATTCCGCGAAACTTAAGTGTGTCGAAGTCTCGAGTGCAAAATACTAGGTGGATAGCTTCGGATTTTTTACTCCGTTTGTAGTAGTCTCGCACTCTTGGCTATGAAAGTGTAGGGTGCGTAATCCCTGAGATCAACTCGTATCCAACTCATCTATATATAATAATAAAAATACAAACTAAACAACTATCTAAATGCCACATCAACATTTGCAATTTTCTGCACAACACACCCCCACATCACCTAAGTCATTTATTAGTAAGAGGGGGAAAAAACAAAGTACCATATTAAAATTTAGCATATCACGCTATTATTTTTTATTTAAAAAAAGAAAAAAAGGTAAAGATTTAAGCAACTTGTAGCATTAAATACAATCTAGAGCGCCATAACTTTAAAATTTGTCTTTTAACTTTAAAGTAAATTAAACGACTTAAATATCAAAGTAAATACTAAATTTAATTTAAGGATTTTAATTTTAAATTAAGTTTTATTTCAATTGTACAATATCATGCGGTATAACCATGTTCGTTAATTACAATGAATTGATTACGTATAAAAAAGAGTTTAAAAAATAAAATAAATAATTTTTCCTACAACGTAATTCAAATATTATGTAGCGTTCTAAAGTAAATTATTATAGTATAAAGATATCATAGAGAGCACCAAAGATACTCTTCTAAAACCATGTTATCCTATGAAAATACAAAAATTATACTGTAATGAAAAAAACAAATGAATGGAAAAAAAAAACACAACCTACTATAAGTGGTATTCATATGAAATTGACACGGTTAATAGTGAAAATGATGAAAATATACGAGAAATAAATTAAAAGTAAAAATATTAGTCAACGATGAAAATGAGCAACAAAACAATCTCCTATTCAATTAAGACGGTTAATTTTGTATAAGAGCTCTCAATGTGTAATTAAGTAGTACATTCCATATTACCTTTATCCGACATTACGTCTATGTGCCTATATGATATAAAGTCTTAATTTATATAAAATAGATATTACGATGTTGTTACAAATGGTTCTCGTCAAACTACATACATGAATTATAATTCAGATAAAATTTCTTTTAGTGTATTGGCAACACAAACAAGGCTACAAAATATCTTTCATACTACTTATAGATTACTGTTATGAGTAAATTTAAACAATTAATTTTAAACGCACCCGTGATTTTCACGGATACAAAAGCTAATTCATATTCATAAACCATATACGAGGCGGTCTTGCAGGAAATGTAGATCATCTCACTTAGTTTGCCTTATTTCATTGCCTTAGCAGCAGCAGTGTGCCAGTGTAGCACTATTTATAGTAGCTCAGTCGAACAAACCATACTACTAATCAAATGCATATTAATTCAGTCACTCATTCGCCAACTACTTTACCCAGTCACGGACTAACAGTGCACGAATCAGAGTCATCTGAGGACTGCTGTTCAAAGTTCTCCCAAAAAATCTTAAATCTGTACATCATATTCTGTTTCAGTAGGATCACCCCACAGGGCACGAATCAAAAACATCTGGCGACTGTTGTACATCGTATAGTCAGTTACAGTAGGATCGCCTCGCATAAAACTTACTTATGGCTAATTCACACAATCATTCAAAAAATCTCGACCACTCAAATTTCCGAATATAATTAGCAAGTACCATAAATAGATTACAGATGAATGGAAATTGCCAGGCAACATTTTCACATGGCAAACCTCTGAAACTGATTTAAAATCGATATATTTTTAGAAAGTCAGCAAAAACAATGTACTAAAAATGAAAAAAAATCAAAAATCCAGGCTATATTAACAAGATCTACATCAATGATGACTGACATTTTTACAAATTAATAACAATTTAAAAGATTGTCATTTCACAGTTCACATGATCAAGATTCTGACAGTTTGCCAAACATAATCAAAAGTACACTGTCATCACATGCTTCTGTAATTGACAAAGAATTTCGTGGAAACAATTCATTCAACTCAAATATATCATTTTTTGTCTCATTACTCTACATTTCCTGTTTACATATACCTTTTCTTTTTTTCACTCGATTTTCCGACTTTTTTTCAAACCTTCCCCATCTGTACTTTTCTCCTCTACCCTCGTAAGCCGGACGGGCACAAGCAAGAATTTCAACTCGTAATATTACAATTCTCTCGATCTCTCCCTATACACGACATGACAAAAAATAAGGAATACAATACCTTGACAATACCTAATGGGACAGAACAGGAATTAAATCCGAACTGGCAGCCCGAAATTTTGGAACGTTCTTATTTCTCCACGGAGACCAGCGGTTACGATCACCATCCCCCAGGCGGCTCGGTTTTGTAGTAGTCCATTTGAGAAGTCTAAACTGACTCGAGGACTGCGATTTTTAGTGGCCAAAATGAGTTTCTCTTCAGGCCATGTGGCTGATATTCTGTCAAAGATGTAACCGTTGGGTGCATTGGATAGGGACCCACGAAATGGACTGTTGCTACAACCTGACCCAGAAGGCGAGCTGTCATTGCCATTGAACTCATCTACTGGTGTTGGAGGGTTGTTGGCGGTAGGAAGCTCATCCAGACGGTCCCTGGGCCTAATGAGCTCTTCAGAGAATAGATCGTGTGGCCCAGATGATTCACCAGCACCCATCCCAGGCCATGGGATAGCCACAGATACATCTTGACAGTGAAAATGTTCGTAAGAGCGTGTGACGGTGATTCCTTTGCTTCGACTAGGACGGGAGTCAGCTTCGTGTTTCCAAACGTACACATGTGAATCCTCGCTGGCACACACAACATACTTTCCATTGGCAGCGAGGGATGCCGATATTTGACTGTTGGTGTTCCGGAACCCTGGCAAGAAACAGAAAGAACATAAAAAGCAGCCCATCCAACGCTTCTGATTCCAAAGTCAACTTCATCCTCAACAATTTCCAAGTCAACTAATTATCCAAAATCATCAGTTAAGATTACTAGTTAATGCGGAACCGCCACACTGGTCAGACAAGCTTAATATTATCTAAGTACACTTCACAAAATTTCACCACAGATCAACCATCATACCAGAAAATAAGTACAGTGGCAACAAATGTTCCAAAGCACACAGGCTATAGCCATGTACTCTATGAGTCTATGTTACTTTTGACACTGCGCTTTAGGCATCCACCACAAATCGGCAAGTCTGAGCAACATATCACGGAATTGATACTGGCAAAATATTGCACTTAAGACGGGACGGATTACAAAACATCTGGGTACTGCCAAACATTGTCCTCCCTTGGGCTAATTAAGATCGTTTAACTTTACATCTCAATTTAGATTTGCCAAAACATCCACTTGCTACATAGATACACCTCAATGAAAAGGTACCCAAAATTCAACTTTCTTTTTGGGGTCATTCGGAAACAACCTCACATGGACAAGGTTGCATACATCCAACCCAACTTACCCCGTCATTGGTGGGAGTCTTCTGATATTGTTGTTGTTGTCGTCCTTACAAGATGAATATCAACAGAAATTCTGATCAATAACTTCTAGAACTACAGTGACAACAATTGCATTCCAAACCGAAAAAAGCTCAGGCATTGGCCTACCCTATTATACCCCCTCCATTCAATTAGATTTACTACATCTTTAAAAATAAGTGAGGTATTTCGAAAAATGTAGTGAACCAAAATGAATGGAAAGTATTATAACCCCATCCATCTTTGTCCCTACCAGTATACATCAGAAACAAGAAGTTAAGTCAAAATCCAACAACTCCAACTGAGGCAAATGTTAGTTCTATGAGCCAGCTTCAGCCTGTATGAGAAACTTATTGCCCCTTCGGAACAGGCCAATACACACATTTCGGAAAAGAACTCGTCTAAAATTAATTTCTACTTTCCTAGTGTTCATCTACAATAGCAATAAGTTAAAGGTAGCAGCAGAATAAAAATTAAATACAACAGGAAATGACCTTAACAAAGTTAAATAGGCAGAGAAGTGACAGTAAAACTAGTTAAACGGGAAAAACTTTGCGCTATGTACCTTTGAATTTGTGCACAAGATCAACTCCATCAACTACCCGAACACGTGAATCAGCAGATGTAATCAGAACTTCAGAAGAACTTCCTGGGGCAAACTGCTCGATGAAAAGCTAGAAGTTTAGGTAATAGAGAAGGCAACATCATGAATGGATAAGACAGCACATAACCACATAGAAATACAAAATATATATACATGACCAGACTTATGGCACAGAAGAAATCAAGCATATCAATCACAAATACTCATCTGAGACTGACCCTTATGCTGGGGTAGTTATTAATAGGTTTGATTTATTTGGTGAAAATTATGGGTCAACGGGTGGAGATTCTAGTTGAATTGAGTTTGTCTCGCATTATAATTAATAAAAGATTGTCCTACAAGGGATTAACAACTCATCAATATGCCCTCAACATGTAGAGTACATCAACACATAAAATATAAGTCGCCGAACGACGTGATATTAATGCGTCACTTAACAAAATGCACAAAAGAACCAGGCTCGTCATAAAATCCTTACCTGGAAACCGGTAATTTTCTTAAGGTGAGACTTCTTCTTCTTGTTTTGCAGGTTGATGTGACATTTCTGCTGCAGCTTGTTTTCTGGAACAATAACACGAATTAGAGAATTCATAAACTAATGTTAAGTTTGGTAAAGCATATACTCCGTATAAGATTATGTGAGACTCTACCAGATGTGTTGTACAAGCGGCAGCTTCCCTTATATGAACCAACCAATGCACCCTTCAATGAAATAAACCAACAATTAAAAACTCGTGAGGTTTAGCAAAATAAAATGTCGAAATGATACCAAGGATATTTGAAAAAGAATCGACAGCTAAGTTTTCATGATACCTGACCATCCGGTGTGTAGCAAGCTGCAGTAACCATCTCGTGAAGATCATTCCAATCAACAACTTGACGATCAGGAATGCTCCATATGCGAACCTTGGCATCAAGAGATCCACTGATAAAATATCTATCATCAACTGGATTAAACTGTATGCAAGTTACTGTGGAAAGAAAAAAAATACAATGGTAAGCATGAACATAGCGGTTAATTAACCATCAGAAAGCAAAACCATACAATTTCTTCTGAAGAGGTATAAAAGAAACGAGAAGGTAATCAGAGTTCAATAATGCACAATTGCATGCAGAAAAGGTGGTGCACTCACCATAATCACCATGAGAGAATGTTTTCAAACAGGTCTTGCTAGACAAATTCCAGAGCCGTACAGTCTTATCCATAGAAGAGGACAGCAAAAGCTGAAAAAGTAACTTTGTACAGTAAGTTAACATGAGACTACATTATGGCACCTATACTACATTGAAACACAAGTACAGAGTGGCGACTCCACAAAAACAATACATGAGAACTTTTAGCAAAAACCAAGCATGTAATAAGAAGAAACTAAACTGTACAGCAATATCAAAAAGTTGGATAAACATAAAAAATTACATGCCATATACAAGGAGGCAATTATACTCTACGTCCATATCAAGGTTAGATCCTTCCCGGAATTATATATTACAAATAAACGAGAAATATGTAAGACATGCATGACCCTTGACCAGAGTGAAGGCCAGATATTTTAGAACTTAACCAAGCCACAAAAAAACATGATGAAGTAACATTTCAGAAGTAGAACGATGTTCAGAGGCCAGCAATAAAAAAAATGAACTTCATTCACAATTTCACATACTGATTCTATGACTAGTCAAGTAGATGGATAACAAAAATTAGCAAATGTATCACTGATATAGACTGATCTTAATATCAGCTTGAAAGTGAACCATGCCAAACTCTTACCAAAGGGACAAGGTTTAATGTTTAATTTAGGTAGCTGCTGTCGTATTCTGTTACATGGTCAAAATAGATTTACGACAACACAACCTAATGTTTTTGGTTGTATATTAACTTTATTTTTTCTTCATAATTTTATCATTTAAGTAATGATTTTAAATGATGATTCATGTCAGCCGACCCTAAATAATTTTAGGACTAATGCGCTATTGTTGCTGTAGTTGTATTATATGGAAGATAAATATATCTCTCTTTAAGTGTAAAAGATGGTACAAGGTTAGTACAATTCAAGGGGTTGGGGGATTCGTGATACATATATCATTTTGCAAACACAAAAGTACAGGCAAAACGAGAACACAGGAAGACAAATGAGTAATGAAAGAGGCCATGGCATATAAAAGAGAAATAATCACATCGATTTGGTAAACAGTGGTAACCAACCTGGGACTTGGACCATGAGAGGTCAAGGACGTCATCTGAGTGCCCCTGAAATGAACAAATGGGTTTCTCCGACAGGCCAAACACTGTCTCTGGGACCAAAATATGTTCCAAGCTCACAGATTTTCGGCTGATAGATGTCCTGCCCTTCCTTCTCCTTTCCAAGTTATTTTCCAAACTCGAAGAAACCAAACTCAGTTCAGGCGACCCATTTGTCAAAAGCAACATATTCATGCTACCCTCATCTGGCCTATCCATCAACAACTCACCCTTCCTCTCGGCCTCCACCACCTGCCAAACATGTATCACACAATCTTCACCAGCAGTAGCAAGATACCTCCCATCCAAACTAAACTTAATAGTCCAGATAGACCCATTATGTGCCTGAATTTCTTGGCTCTTATACACTGCCGTAAGATCCTTAACCGACTTTCCATACTGCCTGACTCGAACCCTTTCTGGCCCATGAAAAGACAAATCTTGACTATCATCAGTAGCCGAACTAGACCTCCGTCCACCTTTCTCAGATGAAGTATCTCTTTCATCACTACTACGCCTTTCTCTGTACCCCGCCACACTACTAGCCACATTCTTGATACTCCTCAACCAACTAACCTTCTTCTTCGACTTAGACCCATTCTCACCATTCCTATTCCCATTCCCACTTACCTCACCACCATTATCCCTTCCACCACCATTCAAGCGATCCTCCACATTCTGCCGCCTCATCAACTCCTGTACAATAGGAGAATGCCCAACACACATCTCAAACTCCTCCATCGTCAATTGCCTCCCCGTTCCCACCTCCTTAACCTTATCCCAAGTCCCATCCTCCCTCACCTCCTTCACCACAAACTCCTTCCCATTATCAAGATTCTTAATCCTACACATCTTATCAACCTCGACATCCTCCACAACAACCTCCTCCCCAATGCCACCATTACACACCTCCACCTTATTAACTCCACTCCTCCCAACCGGCGGCTTATTCAAACTCCCCAAACCCGACCCAACACTCCCGTCACCAACAACTCCAACCCCATTACAATTCTTACTACTACCAACATCGACATTAACATCAACATTAACATTAACCTTACCAACATAATTATTATCTTTCGGATCAGTATAACTATCTCTATATACAGTATCAGAAACAGAACGAATTGAAATAATCGAATTTGAAGACAAATTATTATTACAGTGATCTGACTTAAACCCATTGATACTTAAATCAACATGATCACCACCATTACCATTACCATTACCGTTACCATTACCACCAACTATGTACCTTTCCTGATGCGGAGTGTGGGTCCCACAAGTGAACGATACAGATCGGTCAGGCCGACGCCGCGAAAGCGCTACGTCAGCAGACAAACCCATAACCTGAAGAAGCCGATCACGTCGCTGATCAACCGACGACCGTGAAAAAGTCTCCGACGAGATCCACACATCATAGTTCGCTGCCACCGACGGCATTGTCGCCGCCGCCGACAACCGGCGGTGGGACCCACGTCGGCGGCGAGGAGAAGAAGAGGAGGAGGGTAAAACGACAGCGTTTTCGGTATCGTCTTCCGAATTAGAAGTAGAGGAATTTGAAGAGGAGAGTATTCTATCTAGTGATTCGTAAAACCTTTCTTCTTCTTCTTCTTCCTCTTCTTCTTCTTCAGATTGTAAGGGCATTTCCGGTATAAATTAACAATTTATCACTAATTATTCCACTTAATTACACTCCCAGTTCTTATTCTTCAAGTTACTCAACAATGGCGGTTAGGTTTAGTGCAATTTAATTGATTTTGAAGGGGGTTTGATTAATTTGATGGGATCATGGAAAACTGAATGATACCCAGATGAACAAATCACGCTATCTCAAATGGGCATCAATCAATTTCCACTAACTCTTCTTCAAATTCTTGAATCACACTATATTGTTCAATTGAAAATGCGGGAAATTGGGAAAAATTGATTAATTAAATTAATTGAATTTCAGAAAAGAGGGGATTTTGAAATGTGATTGAGAGATCTGAGAGAAGGAATTGCAGATCCGATGAAAGAAAGAAAGATAGAGAGAGGAAGAGAAAGGAGGGAAGTGTGTGTGGAACGAAGCCCAAAGCAGTGCGTGCGAAATCCATACACATAATAATAAACACAAACACAAACCTTGTTAGTATGTTATTGTAATTGTAAGTGGGGAGGAGAAGATGGTGGTGGTGATGGAGGGTGATGTGAATTTGCAAGGATTTAGTTCGGGTCTAGTCAGGTTAAGTCGGGTTATTTCGAGTTCGGTTATTATCAGGTTTTGCCTTTTTTGAGTATTGGAAGTTGTTCATGTGGTTGGGTTATTCGGTGCTGATCATTTTGGCTGGGTCGAATTTATCATATATTTAGTTATTTATTAGAGTAGGTAGATCGGTTCCGGTTAAGTAGTTCAAGTCAAGTCAAGTTGGGTTATTATTAGGTTTGGACTCTTTTGAGTATCGAGAGCGGTTTGTTTGTGGTCGGGTTATTCGGGGCCTGATCAGTTCGATTGGGTCGATTTTGTGATGTACAGTATTTATTAGAGTGGGTGGATCGGTTCTATTTTTGGTGTTTGGTTTGATTCAAGTCATGAGTTTAGTGAGGACTACGGAACATTTTTTTTGTGAATTTAATGGTTGAAAGTTGGTTAAGTGAAAATGTTTGATATAATGTGATTTATTGTTTTAGGTTGATGTCTGGAGAATTTAATATTAGGATGTGAATTTTGAGTTAGTTAAGTTGGGAGTTAGGACGGTGGATGATCAATTATATATGGAAAAATTAGTTTCAAAATAACAAAAAAAAAAAAGAATGTATAATGTTTGGTTAGAAACTTGGATATATCAAATTAGGATTTAATTGTTATATTTATAAAATAGTCCGATATTAGTGATATTGTGTTTATTTTGATAGTAGGTTATGTTTATGATATTTAAGTTACAAATGATCATGAGCACATTTGTAACTATCGATGGCTAATGTTGTTGTTAATAGATGTTATTGGCTTATGATCAATAAATTGACAGTATAAGGATGTTAGATATAAAATAATATGGAAATTATTAAAAAAAAATTATAAATAATATTTAGTTTAAGTAATTTATACATTTATGAGATTTTAACTCTAAAATTATGTCAAAATATAGGGTGCATGAGACATTCACTATCAAAAAGAGATACGGTAATAAAAAAATTCGATATTAATATTTGATTGGGATATAATGTCACAGTGTGATAGAGTGATTATGGTTAGGGTGCATGAGACATTCATTGATGTATGTAATTGTTTAAAAAAAAAAGGTAAAAAAATACAAAAGTTTCAAACTTTAATTTAATTGAAAATGGTAAGTAGATTTTCATGTTATCAGAATATCAGGTGACGTGGCTATGGCCTCGTGAGTTTGATGACATGGAACATCGATTTAAAAGGCCTTGTAATGGTTATGGTTAGGCTAATTAGCGTCATAAAAATCATATCTACACATTTATAAATATAAACGCTATTTTGATTATATTTAGACAAATTAAATATTTTTAGAAAGCTACAACTTTAATTTAATTGTACGTTTTGAAATGTCTTAAATTTAATTTTAAAATTTAGTAAAACCACCCATCATGTGTGAAAAAAAAAAAAAAAAAAAAAAAAAAAAAAAAAAAATCACCCATAATAATTTTACTTTGAGTTCATAATTAACCCCAACTCAAACATGCATACATTAGTCTTACCATTAATATATATGCATGATAATGTAAACCTACAATGTATGGACCATTTTATAGATGAAATGTCATTTTTCAAAAATATAAATTAATAATTATAATAATTATTATAATTTCATTTAATTTTACTATGCAAGCTAGTAAGCTAGGTTGGTCATGATCTAGCAAAGAAAACAACTTTGCTAGGACATTTATTTTCATCATAAGTATATATATTATTATATATATTATATTATAAAAATTAGAGTTTTTATTTTATTTTATTTTAGTTTAATTTAGTGGTCCAAAATTCTGAAATAAAATTGAATGTTCTTTTGTTCCATCTATTTATCTATATGATGTGCTCTCTTCGGAAAACCAACCTCTCTGTTTAACTTTGTCCTTTCTTTTCTTTGCCTCATTCATTGCTACACATTGCATCAATGTGTTTCCCCTTTACATCTTCCCACTTTCTATCTTTAACTTCATCCATCAGGGTAAAACCGTCAATTAATAATGTGGATTTATCGGTGACAGAACCAGGATTTATTTTTTAGTACGACGAGATTGAGAAATTCAAGATGACAAGCGAGTAATACTCTAAACTCTAAAGTAAACTAAAAATAAAAGATCGAAAATTTTAACTAAATTTCATGTAATGCATTGTGTCTTAATTTTCGATGAAATATAAAAGTATATTATTTTCAGTCTTTCAAATAATCAAATATATATACTATGTTTTTGTCATTGCCTACATCAGTAATCAGTGATTACGAAGATAAAAGTTAAAGTCGTCATCACAAAATCATGATAACCTTGGTAATTCATTCGATCATTCGAAAATATTATTTTATCTGTCTTAATTATTTGTTTATTTTTTTATTTTTTTTATTTTTTTTATTTTTTTATTTTTTTTATAAAAAAACAGTTTAGTAAAAGGTTAATAATTGATAGAAAAGAAGGGACCGAGCCATGATTAGATTATTGATTAAGCATAACAAACATGCAACATTTTTTACATCAATAACTAATATAATTAACTTCTTTTCATGCAAAGAATTGATCAGAATTTCAAAAATAATGTCGTAATTATCACATTTATCTCGGTGTAATAACTTACTACCGTCACAAATGAGAACTTGCGAAAAACAGAAAAGTTGGAAGTAATATAAAAGCATGACAAGGTTAAGAAATATAGAAGGTAGAGCATATAGGAATTAGGAAGGCAGTCGGTGGCACATGTAATAGTTACAATTGATACGTACTTTTGATGTCTAAAACAATACTACAACAAATCAACAATACTACATAATAATACACCATACACACACTTCATCTTTGAGAATGACTTCACATGCATCCTCCATTCCACTTGTTTTTTTTATATAGGATCTATTAATATTATACCATTTAATTTTGCTTTATAGTCCAACCTACTATTTTGAGGAGCAAGTGATATCTACNAAAAAAAGAGATGATTAAATTGTTTTTTAATAAGTTTGTATTAACACAGTTGTATTCCTAGAGTTTGAATACGAGACATCTGGCCTGTACCAGTTGATAAGTGCTCATGAATAAATACTACGAGTATCATAGTTTTTTTTTTTGGTTACAAGAATTGGGATTACCCTAGAAACGATAACAACTAGAAAGCATAAAAAGGAACGATCTTAATTAGGCCATGAAACACCTTTGATGTTCTGCTGCATTAGCTGAAAGAGATGGTCTGGGGGTATCTCCTGGTTCCCAAATGACAAGCCGTTGGGACTGAGCCACCATTTGGTTCGTGAACCAATTAGGGGACGCATTTGCCTCCTTATAATTACGATGGACTTCGAACTTCCATTGATGATTATTAAGAAAACATTTGCAAATTGGAACTAGATGGGCATCGGTAGATGAAACGTTAAAATCCGATAAATAAAAACAATAAAAGCATCACCATATTCAATGGACGAAACTACGCATAAACAACTCAATTGTTAATAACTCTACCCCTAAATCCCAAAAAAGGAAAGAAACTTTTACCATTTCCTCTCATGTTTAATAACTTGTAAATACCCATACATAAGATTTGATGGTGTAAACACTAATTAGCAATAAAAGCATCACCTACAAGAATTAAAAACATGTACTAATATAAATCATCTTTCCATGCAGATGAACAACAACTTGAACATTAATTAATGCTAACATTCTCCTTGGCTTTAAATCAAAGTTATCAAACTATTGGCCATTTAAAGAATCATATTTTAGGACCTCAATATCACCCAATTTTAGCATAAGCCATTTATTTTAATTTAATTAATACTCCACTAAATTTAATGTCAATGCGATACACATCACTTAATGTTGAAATTAATTGACATAGATAATAACCAAATACAATTATTCACTTCAATCTTATGACCTTGGACAATTGCTTACACAAATCACAAATTAATTCGAATATCTCTAACATGTGCCATAATAACACAAATTTAGTCTAAACAAAGAAAGAGTCAGAAGAAGATATCATGAAAAATGTAAATTTCAATTCATTTTTACCATTTTAGTGAAATATTTTTTTGGTTACTTATTCTTAATGTGTACCCTCAGAGTACACGTTAAAAAAACCATAATTTTATCGAAACTGGTGAGAAAATTAAAATAATTAGTAGTAACTCATAATACAGCAAATATGTTATTATTATCATGATTAAAAATAGGATTTTTTTTCTTCGAAAAGAAGGTATAATGTTAATAATCGGAAATATGAACATTACACGACTTCATTAATACCGAATTAGCGGATTTTAGAACACAACAAATTGGGCATAAAAACCTAACAAAAGGGGTCATCTTTAAATGATCTATTTACACAATAATGTTGCTCCTATATATTTTTATAGCTTGCTTTTCTACTACTATAAATTGAGGGCCAAGGCTCAAGAAATAATTTAAAGCTACTTTAGAAAATGAACACCATTAGTCTCGTGCACTATGTATACTAGTAGTTGCATGGCTAAACAATAATTTATTTGTACACACTAGTTTCACTAGACCATTTTAAATAGTTGTAAATTCATTAACTCTTATAATAAGTTGAAGTAGGTGATGGGAAAATGATATGGAGTTTAATTCATGGATCATGGGTTTGCTTCACCAAAAGAGGTACATTTATTGGCAAAGCTATTTCACTTTGATAGGAACTAGGATCCAACTTATTTCTTTGGACAAAATAAAGGGTTTATTATCGAATTAACGATTTAAAATAAATTAAATGATCAGATGAGTGATCTGAAAGAAAATTAGATTTACTTATCTAAGATTAAATCCAGACAAATTCAGCTAACTCAGCTTGATGGAAAGTATGATCCGTTCATTTTTTGGAGGAAATGGAGGGTTTATTATCAAATTAACGGTTCAGAATAAATTAGGTAATCAGATGAGTGATCTGAGAGGAAGTAAGATTTATATATCTAAGATTAAATCCACACAAAGCTAGCTAACTCACTTTGATGGAAAGTAGGATCCGTCCATTTCTTTGGAGGAAATGGAGAGTTTATTATCGAATCAAGGATCCAGAATAAATTAGGTGGCTAGAAGAGTGAACCGAAAGAAAATTAGGTTTGCGTACCTAAGATCCAATCCAGACTAAACAAGTTAACTCACTTTGATGGAAACTAAAATCCGCTTCATTTCTTTGAATGAAATGGAGGGTTCATTATCGAATCAACAGTAAAGAATAAATTAAGTAACCAAAAAATTGATATGAGAGAACATTAAGTTTGCGTAACTAAGATTAAATCCAGACTAAGCTAGTTAATTCACTTTGATGGAAACTAGGATCCGCTTCATTTATTTGGAGGAGATAGAGGGTCCATTATTGAATTAACGGTTTAGAATAAATTAGGTAATTATGAGAATGATTTGAGGGAAAATTATGTTTACCTAAGTTAAATTCCACTTGTCAGTTTGATAGAAATGAAAAGAGGAAGTGAAAAAGATTAAGACGGCCTTGGTGGTACCATGGACGATTTGGTGATGGATTATGTTCACTTTGGTCTAAGATTCTCTTCATTTCTTTAGGTGAAATGTAGTTTTCGTCCTCAAACTATAACGATTCAAAATAAATTAGGTGATGGAGAAAACGAATTGAGAAATAAATTTATCCACCCGATTAAATCCAAGTTATTGATTAAGTAATCGAGCGCGGAAATGAAAAGAAAAAAATTAAGAGAATTATAATCTCTTAGCTTTCGTACGATAGTCAATTTAAACCACAAATCGCGAAATACAAATAGCTAAACTTTTGGGAATTTCGATTGAGTACTTACTTCTTGATTAATATTTTTCTTTTAAGAAAATTTCAAATAAATACGATTATTGATTATTGATCGAGAATTCGAGACGGAAGGGTATTATCCAATTTTTGTAAACCAAAAATGGAGCTTTAGAGGCTTTCTAATCGGTTGGAAACTTGTTTTGAAAAAATGAGACAAAATTATGTGAGAATGACATAAGCATTTTGTCTAACACTTGTGAAACTTTATCCTTTTTCCTCAAAACGTGATTGATTCATAGAAATTATCGGCCATTTTGCATACTTTTTCTGTTTATTTTGTCCAACACGAATTTCAACCTTTTAATTTTTACTTGTGTTGCTCACTTGGTCCTACTAAACTTATTCTTAGGTCAAAGGGAGAATTTTCATACTATTTTGTTCATGAATTTATGCCATTATATTAGATGATTATGGGTGATAGTGAGACGAGATGGATTTTTAGTTGTTCGAGCTTGACTTGGTTAAAGTTCGGCTCGAGTTTAGGTTATGTTGGAGGATATAACGAGTTAAGTTGAGCTAATGTTAG
The DNA here is from genome assembly GCA_009801015.1 of Silene noctiflora. Taxonomy (NCBI): domain Eukaryota; kingdom Viridiplantae; phylum Streptophyta; class Magnoliopsida; order Caryophyllales; family Caryophyllaceae; genus Silene; species Silene noctiflora. The sequence goes on from VHZZ01000148.1 coordinate 78,252, forward strand.
CTTGGTTAGAAAAACTCGTGAGAAACTCATACTTGTTTAATTAAATGATATTTTTATATATAACCTTTGAATTTGACATATTACTAATTTACGTTTATCTGGGCGTTAATTGAGTACTTACTTTTAATATGATTTCCTATATTTTGTAGGTATATGTTGGAATTGCATAGAAAGTTCTACATCACGTGAATTTGATAATTCATAAACAACTAATAACTCACTAAGAATATACTTTGGCCTAATTTGTTGCAAATGAGTGGTTTTAAAAAGCTATAAGCGCCAAAATTGTGCTTCTATTTTTATGAGTAAAACGAAGGTTTTTGAGCTTTTGAGAATATACTTCCAACTTTTAAATAATGATGTGTTTGACCAAAAAGTGTTTTTAAGTCCGAAAACACTTTGAAAAACTAAGTTAAACACACTAAATTTATAGGATCTCAAATTTCACTCGAGTTAGGTGAGCAATCCAACACTAATTCTAAATGTCATTACAATTCTTATTTCACTCCGTATGCCAACCAACTCAATGATAAAGTTATAAAATGCGATACTCATGACTTTAGTTCGAACCCCGCCACCATCAAAATCGCCCTTTACCTCCCTTTACACCAAGAAAACAAATTCTTATTTCACTTTCCATCATTTAGTTATTAAAGAAACTCACAAATAGAACTATACATTCGGATGTATATGACTATCGTACCTTAAATACAAATCTAATTAAGCTTATATGCAATTTTTTTTGAGCCTTTAAAAATTTTAATTTACATTTTAATTTTTTAGGTGTTAAAATTAAAATCTTATTGAGTTTATATGTATTATTTTGAGTTATAATTTATTTATAAAGACACACAGATTCTTTTCAATAAAATTCGTAAAATGTATATATAACCTCAAATCCTTTGCTATAAATCTTCAAATCTATACTACCAGATGTATACAACTGATTGTATAGTCCACTAATCGAAAGAAACTTCCTCACAAGTTCATCATGACTTACTATTATTGTTTGTTGATGAAATAAACAAAGGCAAGTAACACTCAAATATGCCTAAAGAACCAAGTATGGCAAAGCAAAAGAGAGAGAGAGAGATGGGGAACACAATCAATGTTTAAACTGTTGTATGTCATATGCTTGCATGTGCTAATTGTACTAATGCTTGATTAAACTAAGATTAGTGATAGAGGAAGAAACATCACTTAAACATAATTATGCCTATTTTTGCCTTTTCATAATACAAGAATATGATTGTAACACCCTTTTTGTTCTTGTGCTCTCTAAAGTTATGTCTTTGTTTCACATGAAACAATTATTGTTAATCATGTAATAATCGTCTCTAAAGCAGTGGCGGATTTAGAGGGGCTAGCAGGAGCACTCGCCCCTCGACCTCGCCGGCCAAGGAAAAAATCGACAGTTTTAGTTAACGTTTTTGAATTTTTTTTTTTTTAAGTTTACATTATCTCATTACTTGTTTATCCCGCTGAAATTTTTTGCCCTCTCTGGATCCGTCACTGCTCTAAAGTGATGCCTTTATTTGACGTGAAACAATTAGTGTTAATCATGTAATAATCGTAGGGTCGTTTTTGCGCAATTTAAGTAGTAATAACACAAGGACATTACACTTTGAAGAACAGTAATTAAAAGAATTGTTTAGGATTTGGTTGATTGGTTACATGAATTATGTACAATGTTCGGAGGCAGGGTCGTAACCTTTAGGCTTCAAAAGAGTTGGCATGAAATTATCGATTTGTCATCAAATTTAGTTTCTCGACAAGAGCGCTGTGTATTCACAACCAAACTGTAAAAAAAAAAAAAAAAAAAAAAAAAAAACTGTAAATCGGAATGTGATAAAAAGGATTGACGAGAGCAACTTGAGCGTTTATACGACAATTTATGCAATTTACTCAAAATTGACACTAAAAGAAATGATACCAAAGGTTATGTACAATTATATCTTCAAAAATAACCTCTAAGCCGCCTCAAAGGATCCCCGTCTATGGTGGAGTAAGGCGGCCTGCCATACAAAATCGACATAAAAACAGAAAAAAGGAAAAATCGATCTACACTTGGAATGGACCTTTCTAAAGACATTAAACACAGGCAGGTTGAAGGAGATGAGAACCCAAAATGCCAAGTCATATATGTAGACTTGCCATTAAACTATAAATTCAATAGCCAACCGAAAAAGCAGCTATCGACATGGTTGGGCATCAAACTTTGGCATCCTTCTCTGTACAACTGTCATTTACATCTGGAGCTTTCATTAATTGTTTTCTATGTTTCCTATGTTTCCTCGATGAACTGCGTGAGGGATCTAACCTAGAAGACTCGCCTTTTTGTACATCTGGTGAAATTTTCGGGTTAATTATCAGTCTCCTTGAGTATCTTTTAGAATGTGACGTTCTTGGTAGGACTCCGTTGGAAGTTTCAGTGATCTTTGCACTTGCTTGTTCTGTGTGATTAGAATCACCTGAGTTCAAGCTTAGCCAACAACTGGTTGGAGTTCTCTTTTTTCTGGGAGCACGACTACCTTTGGAGACGTCACATATGCCTGGTTCAGAACATTGCTCATTGATCTCTGTGGCCAGCGTAGTATTTTCTTGCTCCTGATTTATCAAAGAGAAAAATGTGACTATTCCGGGAAAAAAGGGGAGACAAAGTAATGCTAACACAAAAACATAAAGCACCATTGAAATTGCGTGCATCAAGGTTCCATAGATAGCAAAAATAAGACATGAGGTTGTCCGACATTTTACTCCGGTTATAATAGGTATTTTACTGAACAGCGAGCAGCAAAAGGGAGTACAAATCACTACAGTGCAAAGTAACATATTTGAAATACCAAACAAAAAAACTTCAGAGAATAGGAAATACAACCAACGCTGGAAATGATTGGCATCCGAAGTGATTTGACTAGTTCAATTCACACCCAAACTTGCACAGAATGTCTGTGATCCAGGTTTTCTCTCAATTCAGAAGAAAAGCAGACAGACCAACAGTGATTTAAAGGAAAAGCATGTGATCATAAGCTATGCACAGGAGAATCATTATCCACTTGTATGTTCCCAAGTACTTCTGATTCGGAGATGTCATGAACCAAAACATGGGAGATTTTTTTTACTAGTGTTCTTTTCTTTAACCTAGTTGTAAAATTAAAAATAAAATAAATCATTAGCATGCATAGCAAGCAACCACATTTCCAATTTTCAAACAGCAGGTCTTACAAACAACTCTATGCATGTATCAAAGTCATTGATAAGCCGTAAATACATGACAGAAAAAGAAACTAGACCTTCAACTTGACCTCAACTTATGGTAAAAGCTCATGTCAATTGCTTAAAATAAAACAACAATACTGTTACGCTGTGCCTCAATGGAAGGGGTAGCGTATGCGCAGCCTAATCCATGCGTTTTTTAAACATAGGCAGTTTCCACAAAAGCCTAAATGAGAGCAAACTAGAAACAATACCTGAATACCACAACCATAACTAAAATGTAAAAACTAGGAAACCTCAAAGATACATGCAATATTGCTGTAAGTTCTTTTTAATTACCTCAAGTCTTGTGTTCATGATAGGTTCCACAGCTGATCCTTCTCCTCCATCAGAATCAGTCATTTCTTCACACTCAAACTCTACATCTTCCAATTCTTCATCAGAATCACTCAATTCTTCTTGTTCCATCACTATTTCTAAGGGGGGTTGGTATCCGACATTGTCATTGATACATGAATTAGACTCATCAGCCAGCTTATCTGTCCGTGCAGCAGAATTATCGGGACTAGCTATCCCTTTCGCAATTTCAACAGAGTTTCCGACACTAACAGATGGAACCATAGGATTAATTTCAGCGCCTTCATGACTTGAAGCTTTCCTCTTTCTTGAAGTACTCAAGTGGATGCCCAAGTCTAAGTCAGTCGCATCGACGTTGGAAGTGTTCGGTTTACTAGCAGCAGCCAACTGAGCTGCATCTGTTCCAGCACGATAACCGAGTTCTTCGAATGAATCTCTAGACAGCTCCAGATCCGTTGTCAATGGAGATCTAGTTGAATCAGAACCAAACGATTTAGGGTTGATGTCACTTGTTCTTTGTAGGAAGGGGTGAAAATCAAGACTGGAAGAAGTGGAAGCCATTTCCTTTGAACTAGAAGATTTTAAACCAGTAGCAGGGTCAGGTAAATGAGGATCCTGACGAGCATGCCCATTCAATTGATTTTGAAAAGCTGGAAAAAAACTAAATGTGGGAATCCTGCTAGGATTGTTGACTGAGAAGCTTGGTACAAGGCCCTCTTCGAGGCTTCGATACAATAGAGGATGCATTTGGGGATCCAATTCGGCGCCTTTTTCTTCCATACGATTTCTATTATTCAAAGATTCACACTTTTGAGAAGACACGCTAGCAGAATTAGGATTTAATACACTGGTTTTGTCATGCATAACCTCGGTGGAACTAACAAGCTGGGAACTTCTGAGAGAAGCCTGTGATATAACACGGACTGCTGGTGGAAGTTTCACAGGAGGTAATTCCGGTGCTAATTTTACAACATTTGTAATACCAGGCTTTAGAGCATTCTGTGAATGCAAGAAAGATTCACAGCCAAAGGCTCTGGAAGTTGTTCTCGTCGGTGGATACCCAGAACCTGCGTAAGCTTGGAAGGATTTGTGATTCACATGATGGGAATTTTCTGAACCAACTGAGAAATCTCGTGCACGGTCTCTCTTAGAGGGGGTTTCTTTGTTTCCGTGATTTGGCACTTCCTGCGATCCACAGAATCTAGTAGGAACTAAAGTTCCAGGCAAACATCTAGAGTTAAGATTTGATGCAAATACTTTGGGTGCATTCAGCCCAGCAGTAACTGGTCTCCAATCTGCCAAGAATGCCTCATGAACATATGCTTCCTTGTCCATGCCATCCTCTCCATTTTCACGCTGAGGACCACAAAGTTCTGTTTGATTATCCTGCATGAAGTCAAACACAATCAAGTCAAAACCACAATGAAACAAAACTCAACTTGTGACTTTTGTGCAATCTCATTCATTTAGAAAATGTGAATCTTATTCAAGAATGACATTGCTTCTTCACCAATTATTAAGAATCTTATTCATTTCAAAACCAATTATTGGTTCCTGAGACTACACAAATGACAGGTTTTCCACAGCTTTCAATTGATCAAACAGAAATCCGACAGTTATTTGTGGAGCTAAGTGTTAGAGTGACTTAAACTACGGGTCAGTATGATCACTTGCCACAACATCTTGGCTACTAAGAAAGCAAGTGTCTAATTGCGACAAGTGTGAACATGAATGCATGCTTGAGTGAATGAGCATAATGTTTACCTCCTCTGATACAGTGCGAGAGTTATCCATAGCTAAAGTCTTCATTCTCCGTCTATTTGCTTCATAAATTCGATGTTTTTCCTTCTTACCCGACGGCGCCTTGTATGATTTCTGAGTCCCAATCGCAATACGCCACTGCCGGGGAAGTAGGTTGGGATCCCTATATGGGACAACAGCTCTCCAAACTGAAGGCCAGTCAAGTCTAAATGTCTTCAATGCCTTTTTTTACGAATGAAGTAACACAGCACAACGCACAATTATTTTTGATAAATAGATTTACAAATCAGAACTCAGAGGTGAGCAAGAAATCATGTAATTACCTCTTCAATAAGAGCTTTCTCATCAGCCGTGAGTGGAGATGTTTTCAACTTTCTTACAGTCTGAAGTAGAGAAAATAGACATTACAGCCTTTGAGAAACAAAAGAATGTACCAAACAAGAACAAAATACTTGGAGAGCAATGTTCATATACTGAAATTCTATAGCTCTTTATAACTGTTGCATCTACGATCCACTAATAGCACACTTGCATCTTCATTAATTTTTCAATGCTAACATGCGTAGATGCGTAAAGGGATTGTGGGGATATACTGTTGCATTACCTAATATCTCACTACCAGCACTTGAAGAATTTCCAAGACAACAGGCATCTGCAACATGACCTAATAACAAGTGTCTCAAACCATACATAGACACTCCCACATTACCTAACAGATAGACTATTTAATTTACTTCACTGCAAATTATTAAGGAAAGGAAAATCAAAGACAGAGAAGCGCAATTTTCCTCGCTGAAAAGTTAATGGGTACCTTTATTGGATTGTCAGGTGCTTTGGATGAGCAGCGGTTTTTTACTCGTATAAAAATCTGCAAGAAATGAAAAGAAGGCTTAATACATACCGTAACTATTATGTATGCTAAAGTAAACCAAGAAGTCAGTGTATACAACATTACCCCCAACACCTCAAAATAGCAGGGGGTCGGGATGTACGTCACCTTTAGCTTGTGTTGAATAGAGAAAGATATAAAAAATGCATTGACCAACTGCTAACTCAAAATATTAGAAGCACAGACTACGTATATCTATTAAAAATGAATCCCACAACACTCCTATATAAAAAAGAAAAGCAATAAAACACATTGGAGCAAACAGTCACATCTGAATAGACAAAACCTTCTCTAGCAATATAAAATAACCCCAATCAAAACGTAGTTATCGTTCATCAGATAAAGATACGAAGATTTCAGATGACTAGTTCAGAGAAAACTTGAAACCACAAACATTCCACATCAACTCGATTATAATTTCAAGCAGTAGTAACAAATACCTTCAATTAAATGCATTTTCTGTGAACTAAGATTTCAGAAAGCACCGGAGAAAAACAAATCCTGGTTCACAGAAAATTTAAAGTGAATCTAGAAGAAATCTAGGGGGGAAAAACCTTAGCTCCCAACTTTCCTTAGATAATCTAGAAGAATTCTTTTTAAAAAAATGAAACAAAAACAATCTTAGATAGTCGTCTTTCATTTCAGGAACATGAACCAAATGTATCTTTCACAAATATGATGTATAGATGAAAAGGCCCGTCAACAAAATAACACAGAAGAGATGATGAGCAAAAAACAGATCATACAATAATATACACAAAGTTTGGGTTTTCCATCCAGCCAACACCTCCTCCAATTTGCTGTTTTTCAAATCAATCTGCCGACACATAAATGTTGCGACTTGTCTGATTTGCCGATCGACTACGATTACAGTAGAATTTTATCCAACAAAGCAGTTTGTACTATCTAGAGTTGAAAAAAGATGGTTGAGACATAAGATGAAGACACCACGAAGAAATACACCAGATCATAAATGAGTGTTTTTTTTTTTTTGTTTTTTTTTTGTTTTTTTTTTAAGAGGACAAACATGTCAAGCACAAATAATCCCAGTAAAAACAATTCTCATATACATCTCTAGAATGTGAATCGAATTTAGCATGTCAAACCTTGTGCGCATGCTACAAGATCTCAGCAACTTCACAACTTATGAACGACTAATGAATTACAGCATAAGACAGAGAGTGCAGCATCAACATTGGACCTATAACAACCAACTAAGTAGACAGCAATTTAATACCTGATGCTCTGTTTTGCAAGGCAAAAAACGTTGTTGGATGGCTTTCCAATGATTATTGTATTCCATCATCCCCATTGAAAGCAACCTGTTTGTTGAATTAAAAAGAAAAAAAAAACCTATTCTTAGTGGCTTGAAAAAAGATAAAGCAGCAGCAAAATCACCAAGCAAAAAACTGAACGATTAGTACCGACGATCTACACTAGCATTTGAAAAAAAATTATACCCCTAGAAGTTTTGATTACTCTAAATGGCGACTTAGTGAGTAAATCAAAGAATGCTAAGCTTTTAATTAAAAGGCCTGACTTACACATCTTCAGAATCTGTGAAAAGCACACGATTGGCAACAGATGATGGGGGTGGTTTGTGAGGAAATAATTCAGAATTGAAAAGGGGATAAAAGGGTTGGGCAAGTTTGGCAATTTGCTCAGGGACCAAGGCAACAGACTGCTTTTTTGTGTTCTCCACAAGTGTAGCAGCCAGTGTCTTCTTTGGCACCTTGTCATTTGATATTACAGCAGACCGATTAGGGGATGGATCATCTCCTATAGTAGCATTGCAATCTACTTCTGGAGAAGAACAGGCAGGATGAGGGAAGAGAGGTTGCTTTTCCAAAAAGTAATTAGTAGTTTCCACACAACGCTTTTGATGCTCTCGTACAGCTGAGTACACGATGGCAAAAGGAAGAAAATGTCAGAGACCCGAGGATTGTCAAAATATCACCTAACCAAGCCTCAAATAAGCCTTCACGTTTAATGAGTCATTCCACGACATACCATTTGAAACATCGTCTATATACTTTCCAGCTAACTTAAGTGGCTCAACATCCAACACTGAGAGCACAGGACCACCTATGGATGGCAGCCATCTACATCCCTGAACAAGCAAATAAATAAGCACCACGCACTATGCAATAATTATGTCGACAAATGAAGATTCTCATATCCTTAAAGAAAGTGGGAGCCACGAACTTTACCTGGTCGTCACTCCCATCAGATGCAACAGCAGAGTAAGGAACATATTGTTGAGTTTGAGCAGATACAGAGTTGACATGTGGCGGAGCAAAGCAAGAATTCGGGTACTCGACATTTCTCCAAGTTAGTACTAGATCACGTTTGTGAAGCAGCTCAGCCAAGAGCCCTTTAACTTGATTTGCAATATGCTGACGGGATGGGTCAAGAGCACAAAGTGAATATACTTGGATGAGAAGCTGCACATGTTCATAAACTAGGCAATAAAGTTGGCCAATCTGATGATCCACAAACCCATTCAATGGCAAACATTGGGTACTCGAGCTGTTTGTTGCAAATGTAGTACCTAGACAGGGAACAGATGCATTAGGTGCCCTAAACATGACAGGAACTAGTGGGCGTAAAGGCCTTTCTTCGACCTTCACACCCTTTTTCTTACTAGGGGCCGTGGTTTTTTGTCGTCTATTTTGCCTAGTCTGAGGACGCCGGCTAGTCCTCTCAATGTCTTCAGCATTAAGCGAAGTGATCACACAATCATCGACATCACTCTCGAGTGCCTCTTCAATTTCAATCTCAAAATCAGCATCATTATCTTCATCGTCGTCATCATCATCATTACCTTCCACATTACCTTGATCATCCCCATCACCTCCATTCAAAACCGCTGCAAGAAACTTCCTATACTCTTCTTCTTCATCAACATTTTGGAAATCATCCTCGTCATCCGTTTCTTGCAAAAAGGTCTCTAACTCATCAAGCGTAAAACTTGCTAGAGAATAACGAGCTCTAGTCCGCTTACAAATGGCATCCTCCTCATCAAAATCAAACGTGGATTTACCCCTAGTATCTCTCAAATCCAACAGCGCCTCAGAATCATCCTCAACCACATTAGCTTCACTAGTTGATACTTTATCTACCTCCTGAACCGTCCCACTTTCTTTTTCACCTTCATTAGAAACTCCTACTCGTTCATCTACCATACCTCCAACATGATCACTTACACCCTCAGGACTCCTCACTACGTCTTCACCACGACTACTAACATCGACATCTAACCCTTCCACTTCGGAGCTCAAGCTTGACGAAGCTTCCTCCGAAGGACTACCTTTCATAAAAAAGGGATTAAAATCAACATCCTCATCCTCCTCAGATTCATCTTCACCAGTTTCTATTACATTCAAACCAGCATTATCTTTATCTTCCTCTGATTGCACATCCGATTCCATGGCCATAATTTACAAAACCGAAACAAAACTATAACATCGAGAAAGCTCTATCCAATGGCGTAAACAATCTTAATCTCAAATTTCCAATAATAAACCTGATTCATGTAACATTCTATGGTATTAACACTAATTAACAGCAGAAAACAGTAACTACTTAAAAAAAAAAAAAAAAAAAATTAATATTTTAAGCACAAATTATAATAATGATTACGAAAATAATCTGAATTAACGTGGAATTGATCGAAATTAGGAAATTACCTGTGGAATGACGAATTCTAGGGTTTTATCATGAAATTGGAAAATTGTTTGAAGCATGAAACTGAAGAATGTGAAAAGTATAAATTTAGGGATAATTAGGAGTGGAGACTGATTAAACTTGGATTGAAGATGAAATTAGGGTTACGGAAGATTGGAGGAAATTGGGGAAAATATGATTTGTGTTTGGGAATTGGGAGAGATGGTGGTAAAGTTTGAAGCTTTGTGATGCGGTAAAAGTGTAAAACTGACGGTGAACAAGTAAAAGAATTTTCCTGATTAATGAAGGAGCAGTAGTAGTAAATCAGATGCATAGACTGTTAGGGTAAGATTATCCCTAAGACCCTCCAAATTCTCAAGACTATGCCACATCAGTTTTTCATTAACTTTTATTATTACTTTATTGTTCAGACTTACCTCAAACTCACCTCAGACTTTATACATTATCCGTCAGACTCACCACATACTTTACTTTTTTATTTCACTTCTTTTTTTACAAACTTATTAAGTAGCTCTAATTTGTAATTAACCACTATTAATTAATATGCATAAACTTGTATTAAAACGCAGAGACAGACGATGCATTTAGAGTCCACCAATGTTGTTTGCACTGATTTGCTTCTCTTTCAGCTTGATCAACATCTTTATTTTCATTATAAAAAGATGCAATTTTACCATAATATACGTCGGATGTTTGTCCAATGCCCACTATCTTATCCTTCCTAGTGTTTAGCCAAGCTAGAGCAAGAAGCTTGTCATCCTTCACCGTCCATGGTACCGCTCTCTTTCTTGGTGTAGTATTCGCTTTCTTACGACTTGCACCATGAGTAATGCTRGCGAAATTCRGAACCRAAATATGMATGTTTTCCAAGCCTTGAGAATTTGTTGGCTGGAATAGCGGACTCTCARAACTCGATCYCATACTAATTGGTGTAACCGGAGATTGTTGTGTACTTGGAGTAGAGCTTGGGTGTTGAAAAGGTTGTAAATTAGTATTTTGTGATAAAACATGTTGAAATTTTGGATTTTGAAGTAAATTCATAATAGAATTTAAATCAAAATTTTTATTAGGATCCATGCCCAAAAATAATAAATTTGTGAGAAAATATTTGGACAGAATTTTAATCCGAGAGAAATGGCTGAGAAAATATGAAGCATGGTTATTTATGGAACAAAAGTTTGTAATGAAGACAAAATATAGGCTTTAAAAAAAAAAAAGAAAAAAAAAAAGGTGGGGTCAAGACTCACCCAAAGTCTTAAGGTGAGTCTTGTGTAACACCCCACGTAATTGAAGAGGTCCAGTGATAAGCTTAAATGACTAGTGCTTAAAAGGATTGAATGTACTACTCATATCAATAAAATGCACTTTTTTTTCTGGTCATCCATGCAAAAGAACTCCAAAGTTAAGCGTGCTTGACTGGGAGTAGTCTTAGGATGGGTGACCTCCTGGGAAAGTTCCTGGGATGCGCATGAGTGAGTGCAAAATGCACTGGAAAGGACCCGTGTTGATCTGTGGGCCATGTACACTGCCTGTCGGGCTACCGTGAGTGACCGCTCCCGACCCTTGGTACACTGCCTGTCGGGCTACCGTGAGTGACCGCTCCCGACCCTTGGTACTCGGGTAGATTATTGGTGGTCTTTAGAAAGTATTGTCTCAAGACTTACCAAAGTCTTGTCTTAAGACCCCCAATAATCTTACCCTTCGCCGTAACAATGCACTGCTATGGAGTATACGCGATAGCATGCAAAGTCGCAAACTACACATACGGGATTAGTTTCATTTTTTTACTATAGAGACTCACGAGATCGCTATTAGAAGAGCTTCTATCGAATTTGTTGCGATTTTCACCTAAATTTTAATCACTAAGCTTTACCCTTATGAGAAATGTAACAAATTAACTCCTCATTTATTGAGTTTTGAGAACAATCAAAAGTAAACCCGAAATAAAATACATTTTCCCTTTCTAAACGATAAGAAACAAACAAATTTAACTAGGTAATCTCTTTCATTGTACGAGTATGTTTGTTTAAAATTGTTCCACATCATTTGAAGAACCTATAAAATGAGCTAAAATGAGAACAATTACTTGTGCAAGGCAGACTGATACGAGTTATTGTAAAACAAACTCTTTTAATAATGGGGCTTGCTAAATCCCGTGCAACAATTTACTTAATCCCGCGCATTTTTTCCCTTTATTCCGAGTATACCCCTATCATTTCTCACCCACAAAGAGAGAAACAAGGGAGAGTGAAAAACCCAAAAACGAATCCCTTCCCCTACACCGGCACCCTCCTCCCAGCGCTTATACTCATCGAC
>VHZZ01000148.1:111928-143813 GCA_009801015.1 Silene noctiflora
GTAGCTATTAAACTCGGAGTTGACACGTGGCAAAACTTCCCAGCACATGACATGTGGCAGACTGGCTTTAGCTTTAATATAATATATGATATGATATATGATATGATATGATATGATGTCAAACAGTTCATCCGTTAGGTTAAGTTCTCTTTTTAACGCCTTGGATATTATTCTGAAATCGAGCCAAACTTGGGTGAATTGATGGGCCTGTTGCCTTACCTGTATCTGTGAGTTGCTATTCCAAGCTAAAGGCGGTTTCCACTTTCCACCATAAGGGTATATAGGATTTCAAAAACTTGTTAGTGGTTGAGTAAGATCATATTTCAACCTTTATTTGAATACAAGTGTTGTGTTGGAGGAAAGAAGAGGGGAGGGGATATTTTTCCTTCCAATCTTTGATACTGAGTATGATGGAAATAGTTTTAATATGGGTTTGATGAAGGAAAATGGATCCCTTTCCCCAAAATCTCTCCATCCAAACACACTTAAAAGTCTGAAAGCCAAACAATCCGGTTATTCCGGTACAAGGTGCCAGAAGTGCAGAACCCCAGAACAGTACATAAATGAAGTGTTTGAACAAACCATTCTTTCTTTCTTTATTTCTTTTGGCAGGACAGACATAGGGATATCTGTGGCTAAGCTCTCTATTATCATTTATTTTAGGCCCCAATGAAGCGGCTGCGAGAATGGCTACATAGCGATTCTGTCATGATACCCAAGTTAGAGAACCTTAGAGAGAAAATGAAACTTTTGGCTGCAAGAGAAATGGATGTTCTTACAGAAATTGAAAATGCTGAGATACAGCCAGGAATTAGGAGAAGACAAGAAGTCGTTCATTGGTTGGGTACAATAGAACTAAAACGTACCGAGGTTCAACGCATTGAAAACAAATGCAAAGCATCAAAATCATACCTCAATGGTTTCATTGAGAGGACTGCGAGGGAAGTCCAAGAGTTGATTGAGCAGGGGAGATTTCCATATGGACTGACACTTTTTGATTTGAAGAGCAGAGCATTTCCATTTCAAATACTTCCATTGTCTGGCATCAAGTTTCGCGAACATGTCGAAACTATTATGGGATGGTTAAGAGATCCCATATCATGCCCTATTGGAGTCCAAGGGATGGGCGGTGTTGGGAAGACCACATTGTTGAAACAAGTATACAACAAACTGTTGTCAGATTCTGATATGGAAGGGTTGGTTCATTGGGTAACTGTATCACAAGATTTCAGTATTTATAACTTGCAACAGAAAATTGCTCGGGCTATCGGTTTGGACCTTTCTGATGTAGAAGATGAAAATTGCAGAGAAGCTTTGTTGCATGCCTCAATAATGACAATAGGGAAACAAAAGGAAGAAGGGAAAATAAGAACATTTGTGCTCATCCTAGATGATGTGTGGGATCGCTTCATAGTACATAAAATTGGAATCCCACTTGGAACAAACACTTGCAAGGTAATTTCAAAAACTAGATCTGGAGAAGAAATTTATTGCAAAATCATTTTAAGTACCCGTTCAGCTGAAGTTTGTCGGAGTATGGGCTGCAGAAATTTCTACGTTCATGTCAAACCTCTTTCAATAGTTGAGTCTTGGAAGTTGTTTGTCGAGAGGCTTCAGAATTTTGAGACACTTCTTCCTGATGTAAAGCAAATAGCATATTTAGTTGCTATGGAGTGTGGTTGTCTGCCTTTGGCAATAATCACGATTGCAGTTTGTATGAGAGGGATTTTCAGCAAGGAGGATTGGCAAAATGCTCTGGATGAATTGAGCAACCTTAACAGAGGACATCATGACATGGAAAATGATGTGCTTCGGATAATAAGATTTAGCTATGATCGTCTTAACAATGAACTCTTAAGATGGTGCTTTTTAAGTTGTGTCTTATACCCTGAAGACTTCGATATAGAGAGAACCAGACTAATAGATCTATGGATTATGGAGGGATTATTGGACGATCTGGAGGACAGGTCAAAGCAGATAAACAAGGGACATGCTATTCTAAACAAACTAGAAAATTACTGTTTGCTGGAATCAACTGTTAATCCAATAGGTTTGAAATGCATAAAACTCCATGATTTGATTAGAGACATGGGTATTTATATCACAAAGAATCATCCTAGCATCATGACAAGGTCTGGTTTTCGTTTGAGTGAATTACCAAAGAAGCAGCACTGGAAAGAGGAACTGGTGAGGGTCTCGTTAAGCAAGAATAAGATAAGCGAGATACAACCTAGCATGTCACCTTTGACCCCAAAGCTCACGACATTGATGCTTAATCATAATCCTCTGAAGGGAATACCAGAATCATTCTTTGTCCACATGAATGTTCTTACATTTCTTGATTTGTCATTTACCGACATTGTTAAGCTGCCTGAAAGTATTTCCGAGTTGGAAAATCTGAGGGCGCTTTTACTTGGTCATTGTAACCGGCTTGCATATGTGCCCTCAGTTGCAAAGTTGACTAAACTGAGGGTGCTGGAACTCACTGATGATATGAAGATTGCAGCACCTAAGGGGTTAGAAAGATTGAAGTTTCTGGAGAAACTACCCCATTTCATTTGGAAGACGTCTGATGTGACTGACTTCAATGCCATAACACAACTTTGGCAATTTGCATTACTTGATCCCTACCAATTTTGCCTTTATGATGAGGCATATGCAGATCAGTTTCCTCGTCTGACCAATTATTACGATAAATATCAGATTGTAGTAAATATAATAGGGGGGCAATTTGGAGGGAAGGAGCCCAACCCTCTGCTTCCTTGCACCGCTCAAGTGGTAGACATCTTTTACATGACTATAAAAGGGAAGAGAACTCTGACAGATGTTTTGCCATCATTGGCTGGTCTTACCGAGTTGAATGTGCTGACTGTAGGAGATTGTACAGGGTTGGAATACATAACGGTTTCAGCTACCAAACAGCAAGTTCCCTCTATTAACTCTCAGTTGGGGTCCCTGGAGGAATTAGAGTTAAGTTGGTTGCCTGATTTGAGGGGGATAGTGGAGTTTGGGGGCTACTCCTTTTCACGACTTAAGGAATTGCGTTTGAAGTCCTGTCCAAAGATCAAGGTTGTGTTTTCACAGAATATGGAGCTTCACCTTCCCAATCTCCGTCTAATTGATGTGACTGACTGTCATGAGGTGGAGGAGATCTTTGAATCCAATAGTAGTACATCTTCATGGTCAGGGGAGATTGTAGGTCATCAAGATATAAGTGGTCCCACTTTTTGCCTTTTCAACCCCATTCTTTGTCTCCCTAAGTTAGAAGTAATAAGCTTGGAAGATCTACCAATGTTGCACAGTCTTTATGGTGGGTTGCTTGTCTGTACATCTCTGGGATATGTCAGGACAGTCCAATGTGCGAAGCTGAAACTAGTGTCACTGTCAAGACCTCGGATAAACGATACCTCAGCTTCTACTTTGGCTTCTTTTGCCCTCTCAAATCGTCTTGGTAGGAGTCATTGTATCAGGACTACTGATAAGCTGTATGTAAACGCAGCTTCATCTATAGATTGAGTTACTTGATCTTCACTACAAGGAAATTATTTTTCAATCAGACTTCATGAATACATAGCATGGCTAGAGGCTTGAATCGTAGTGCGTGGAATTTAGAATTGCACGTAGGAAATCAGTAAGCTCTTACATTGGAGAGGGAGTAATGGAAATTCAAATGGAATGCCAAAGCGGCCGGAATTATTTCGGATGTCTCTCTAAGACTGTCCAAGCCTTGAGGGAATATTGACATTCCCCAACTGTTACACCAAAGTACTAAACTCATTCCTCCTCTCCATAATAAATTGGTCCCCATTCACTCTGTGTGATCTACCAAATTTCAGCTGCATAAATAAAGTGGTACTGAAGCTCATGTCTTACTTGTCCAACACTCAACAATGGTGCTCAAAACCTTCACTTTCTCGTATTTTATCCTCTTTTTCCTCCCAATTTCCTCGTACTTAACAGCTTTAGCATCACCTTCTGCAGAGAATATATCCGGGTTAGTTCCGGCATTGTTTGTCATTGGAGACTCCTCTGTAGACTGTGGAAACAATAACTTCTTGGGGACGTTCGCTCGAGCTGATCACCTTCCTTATGGAAGAGATTTTGATACTCATCAACCTACTGGACGGTTCTCCAATGGCAGGATCCCTGTTGATTTTCTTGGTTTGTAATCCTTGCTTGTTTTTTCTTTCAGATTTTTTGACTGATGGGTCATTGCTTGATTATACTCCCTCCTATTCTATATTTTATTCCTCTTTCCTTTGTACACAATAAATAAGAAAGTCAATTTGGACTACACAAAACACATTATCCCACATGCCATTTAATTTGGGCCACACAAATCATCCCAAGAAAGGAAATAGGGAAGAAAACCCGAATAACCGAAAACGGAAATAGGGAAGAAAATATAGAATAGGAGGGAGTAATATATTTGGTGAAATTTCATGCATTTTTTAGAATGGTCTCAAATTTGGAGTCAGACGGTCTTGGTTTCAGACAGTATGTTATAAATGCGGCCGATAGGACAAAGAATGACCCTGTAGAAATCAAAACTTTGCAAAGCTGTTATGGCCCTCAATTCTAATACTATGATTTTAAGCATTTTGCTAGTGTTTAGAGCTGTGTGTACATGGAAATATACTAACCTATTTAATTAATTGCTTGAATGCTAGCATTGAAATTAGGGCTTCCGTTCGTGCCGAGTTATCTTGGACTAGTTGGGAGTATTGAGGAAATGATCCATGGAGTGAACTATGCTTCTGCTGGTGCAGGAATCATCTTTGCAAGCAGTACTGATCTGGTAATAAGAATGCACCACCTTATCTGAAGTGATCCACCCTCTGTCCCGGTCATTTCTCTACAGGAATGCCTCTAAATACATCAAAGTACCTCCAATTTCTATCTGACATGATTTCTTGCAGGGTCAGCGCATATCTATGGCTCAGCAAATTCAGCAGCTTACTGACACACTTCAGAGATTCAAAATGGAAATGGGGGAGGATGCAGCTACTAATCTCATCTCTAAATCAATTTTCTACATTTCGATAGGGACTAATGACTACATACATTACTATCTCCTAAATGTATCGGGTGTGCAATCTTCGTTCACTCCCTGGAATTTCAACCATCTTTTGGCAACATCAGTCAAACTGGGGATCAAGGTAACTGCTAATTGATCTGTATATGGACAATTACTGTCTTCACAGAATGCACATATTTTTTTTTCCTGATTGATGGATGCATGTAATTATGTAAACATATACAATGGAGGCGGACTGGCAGGTACTTCTAAATTATTAGGGTGGTGTTTTACTGTTGTGTTGATGAATGCATTTAAAGTCGTCGACTATGGTTTGATTATATATGTTCAAATGCTGCTATATTACAGAATTTATATACAGAAGATGCGAGGAAAGTGGTGGTGATGGGATTAGCGCCTATGGGTTGTGCTCCTCACTATCTATGGAGGCACAAAAGCAAGAACGGAGAATGCATCCAAGATATCAACAACATGATAAGGGAGTTCAATTTTATGATGAGATACACGGTTGAACAGCTTAACAAAGAGCTCCCTGACGCTAAGATCATCTTTTGTGATACATATGAAGGTTCCATGAACATATTAGAGAACCATGAAAGTTATGGTAAAGCTTCAAATATTTCACCTCGGAAATTAATTTAGGTTCATGCGTGTTAATGTTGGGAAAGGCCGCGTACATCCAATCCCCTACCCTATTTACAAGAGCCCTTGAGACACTAGGGCAATTATGTTGAAATCTCTAACAAATTACGAAACTAATTTTTCAGGTTTCCATGTTACTACTGAAGCGTGTTGTGGATTAGGGAGTTACAAGGGGTGGATTATGTGTCTGTCCCCGGATATGGCTTGTCCGAATGCTTCATCTCACCTATGGTGGGATCAGTACCATCCAACGGATGCGATAAACGGAGTTCTGGCAGATAATGTGTGGTCTGGACTGAATGCCAACATTTGCTATCCTATGAATATGAAAGACATGGTTAGCTGAGGCACAAAATGTACGTTGATACTCGTTTGCACTTCATCGATATACCACCCAATTGTAGTATAACTGGTAATATAGTTTCCGAGCTTTATAATAAAATTTCGAGTTTTGTTGTAAGTATATAAGTTTTAATGTAGAATTTCCGAGCTCCTTCACGTAAACATCAAACTCAAAAACATACGAGGAAATGTATCCTCGCTTAATATGCATCTTTTTCCAGGACCATATTAACTTCTGTACCGATCTTAATAGTCGATTCATTCTTCAGTTTATTTCTTGAGCTGCATATTGGTTTTTTAAGGTCCTCGTAAATCCAAGGAAGAAATGCGCTTTGCCAAGCTATTTTTTGTTACATTACCAAAATCCCTCTATACCCTTACCATAACACAATTATGATGTAGGCAAGCGAACCAAGGAAACAAGGAAGAAAACCTTCAACACTTCAATCCCTCGACACTGGCAAACGAAATATTAGACAAAACCGTCTCTTGCTATTTGTTTATTTGTATAAGTAACAAGAGCGTAAGTAACAATCACCAACATATCTCACAAATCAAGACATCATAAATCCTATCTGAAATAATCTTTCGAGTGGAAATCGAAAAAAAAAAAAAATTACTCCAAAGTAGAACATATACTTTCTCATAACATAGCCGAAAAGCTATTATCTATTTAGAAAGCTCAAGGTCGGAAGCTGTCGAGTGCCCTGGAATAGCAGATGTAGTAGACTTGAGAGATGATGGCAGTGAAGAAAGTGAAAGCAGCTCCAGCTGCGAAAACACCTTTCCTAAGCGTCTCACAAGCTGGTAGGGGGTCATCGTAGTATTGCTTGTACTTGGGTCGGTATGCGTTTCTAGCTGAACCCGCTAATAAGCATATCTCAGCAATGAAGAATGTAAGCCTGAAATAAATAGTTTGTGTTGAACTATCAGATCAAGAAGGTACATAATCACTATCTCAAGGCCCGAGTAAATGATATTCCTTAGATCTCACCAGCATTATGCTGGGAATGAGTGAATTCAAGAGTTAAAGCTAATGATACCGTTCTATATCTAGAGCGATACTCATGAGTCATGATCTAGTTAGTTTCCAAGTAAGAAATATGCAAACAATGATTCACATTGACAACAGTCGACCCTCAAGAACAGAATATAGGCAGTACACACTACACAGTCAATAACACTGAGTTTCAGACGTTAAACATACCAGCAGACAATGAAAAGAATGACGGCACAAGCCCTTGATCCTCCTGGATTCAGAGCTTTCCCACAGCAGAAGCATCGGCTAGCTATCATCACAATTGCTTGGCTCACCAGAAGGCAGAAAAAAGCACCCAAACCATATCCTGTTGCTATGTCCGAGTCATAAGCGCACCATCTGTAGTCTGCACCTGCATCTGTCGCAACATGGGCCTGTAAAAAAAGCAACAGTTCATATATTTTCTTTTGGCAAAAATGCAACAAAAGGATGAAACTTTAAAACCTAGGAGGCTAGGATAACCAAACGACCCCTCAATCCTCATATCCTCAATGACCAGACTTAGACTCAGACTCACTCAGATAACTCGTTGAAACACCAGTAAAGTCATACACTACACATCAACTGATCAACATTAGTACATTACCCCACTGCGATAGGGGGTCGCCTTCTTCGTGTGTTAACCGGACATAGGGGGTCATGTACTCATGTCCTGACGAGAGATTTGTTGACGACCCATAATAAAAATAACGTAGAGGATTTCATCAAATAACTATAACAATGCACTAGATTAAAACAAGCTATAAATTATGAAGCCAATAATTTTCCCAAATATTATTCTCTCAGACAATTTTAGTATAAACTCCTAATAACAGTCAAAACATTTGTTAAAAGCTTCTGCAACACCTCATTTATTGATAGTAATAAACGAGTGTTTAACCAATCAAAGCACCGTCTCACATTCCGTCTTATTCTATAATTTGTGTAAAATCTTGATTATTCCAAATGTTCCAAGTAGATCCATCAACTATACCAAAATTAGGACTAACCCTAAAATGTAAGAGCACTAATTATAAGATTCAACAAACTAATAACTGTAATAAGATTCCCCAATCTACTATAAATTCTAAATCTTTTATCAAAAACACATATTATGCTAGATCTAGTACAACCAAGCTTAAAAACTCGAGTCCGGATTCTCCGTCCCATTTCCGTGTCTATTTTATGTCATTACCTCTTCATGTGGGACACGAAAATGGGACAGAGAATCCGCACTACTAACAAACCCACTAACTAAAAATGGGTATTAACCAAATCAATAAAACAAACAAAACCCATGAATTAAAATCAAATAACAAAGATAATATCAAATTAAATTACTATAATTAACAAATATAATAAAACCCAATAACTAAAAATAATCAAGAAAGCAAGAAAATAAAGAAAATAAAGAAAAGATGGATACTTTATGGCGTCTTTGTTCAGCAGCAACAGCAAGACCAAAAGCAATGATATCAAGGATAAAAATGGAGGCAATAACAAGCTTGGAAGCCATTAATGGTGGAATTTAGAGCTCTAAAAATTCCAATTTGAAAAAAGTAGTAAACAAGATCTGAACTTTTGGGATTTGTATGATGTGAGATTGTGAAAAAAGTGAGTTTAATTAATAAAGAAGAGTAATATTAAAGGGAGGAAGGTGAAGTGGGTTCGAAGCATAAACTACTACAAGTAATGAAGTCTGAAGGATGAACTACTAGTATTTCAGTAGGACTGCGTAACTGTCAGAGAGAGAATGCTTAATTATTTGTAATGATTATCTTAAATGATCCCTTATTACTTTTTTCGTCTCGATTATTTATTTACCTATTTTTCGTTCATATATTGACAATTTTAAATGAGTAAGCAGGTCAATCGAATTGGGTTTGGATCGAGTTATTTCGGTTATGTAGACTTTAGATCGGATCGGGATTTCGAGTTTGGAAATTTTCGAGTCAATTATTATCAAGTTATTTGTAGATAATACTCATTTTGCAACAGTAAGCGTTCGGATCAGGTTATACTGGGTAGGGTTACTTGGGTCGAGTCATTTTTGCTAGGTCCAAGTGTGAGAGTTACTTTAAGTGATCGGAATATAGGGAATGCATTCGTCTCAACATTAAAATGAGTCAAATAAACTTATTTCCTAATAATAAGGCCGATAATAAGACAAAACGACTCGTGACTTCGTGAACAACTCGAACTCATCTTAGTCAAAACTCGGACAAAGCTCAGCCTGAGTTCCGCCTTGTCTCAAGAGCTTTGAGTCAAGCCGTGTTAACGTTGATTTGGCTCAAAAAGCTTGTAAGCAGCTCGAAATTGTGTAATTATTAACTAAGATTTTGCTCTTATTTTATAACAATATTTTCTCATGATTATATTTTTGTATCATCATATTAAATATTTTCATTGATTTGTCCTATATTATTATATACTACATCCTTTGAATAGTGTTATTGGAAATATCAATTAAGAAAATGAAATTTAACGATTATATATAGGATCTAGTTGAGTTCGAGCTCCATTTTAAGCTCGAACCTTGATAATGAACACATTATTTTCAAGTTTGGGTGAGCTCGAGGTCGGCTGAAGCTTGACTTTTGAGCACAGACCGAGTAAGACTAAGTTCGTGCTCGATTCAGCTCGTTATCACCTCTAATCATAAATAATAGGCTGCAAAATTACTACAGTCCAATAGTTTTTTTTTTTTGGACAATCAGGAAGATTAAAGTTTTACATTATAGTACATAGTAAATTTTGAATGCTATAATTGATTTTATAAATACATGTAGTGCATCCGAAAGGATAATACTATGATTTGATATTACTTGGTGAAGTTATCTCATTTTTCTGTAGGACATATTAACCTACAATTAAAGAAAAACCAACATCATGATTACTATATATATTACCAATTAGGTTACACGATTATAAACACGGATATAAACACGAACATAAAACGGATTTGTGACACGACACTCACTAATATTCTCTTGACTTACAAATTACAATAAGCTGTGAAAACAGAAAAGTTTGACAAAGGATTCTTGAAAATGGAATGGAATTTATGCTACCAAAAGATTGGAAGAGAAAGATTGGAAGAGAATTAGAGAGAATAGAATATAGGACATTGTACCAGCTAAGTTAAAGTCTTAAAGCTACCATTTGGCATCTTACCTAAAGGTTCTAAGTAAAGATAAGTTAGGTAGCACGGACACTTTTTTTAATCCGCCATCCCGTATCTAACACCGTGTTGGATATCGATATTCGTCGGACACACGCTTAAATGTGTCGGACACCTATAAAGCCGTGTCTAACTTTCTACTTTTACTCGGGCACGTGTCCGACGCGTGTCCATGGTATTTGGGCACGTGTCCGACGCATGTCCTTGATATTTGCACATCATTTGGGATGAATGATATTCTTTAGACCAAAAAATGAGATGTCGAAAGAGATTGATTAAAATATGAGTTTGGCTGGAAAATAAAAATGAGTTATAATCAAGGCTAAATTTTAGAGAAAAAGGAACATACATCAGATGTATTACCTCAGATTTTANTTTTTTTAGGGTTAAAAACCCGATTTTTTCGACCCGCGACCCGTTTGACCCGAACTTGACATAACCCGTTATTTTAGGGTTGAGACCCGACCCGAACGGGTCGACCCGTTGGGTCAAAGATAAATCGAGAATTTTATAAAAATATTAATATTTATATATTATATTTGAAAAAAATAGTTAAAAAATTGTTTTTTATTATTAAAAATTACAAATACAACTAACAAGTCAATTTTATATAACTTTTATAATACTTAATAATAATAAAAAAAAAATTAATAATTATGTCAATATAATTAATGTAAACGTCGAAATAATTAATATAAACGTTGAATATGATTAAAATATTAATTTTAAATATGCTTTACGTTTTAAAAAATATTTTTTTAATTAAAAAAGATGTTAGAAATAATTTCTTGATCCGTATTCGAATCCTAACCCGACCCGTGACCCGTATGACCCGACCCGCCCGACCCGTTTGACAAGTCTAGGTGGTACTCATGACCTGAGTTCAAATTCCGTTAGTAAAACGATTTTTTTAATTAAAAAACGTATTGGAAATTAATAAAGTTTGATTTATATTTATTTATTTTGATTTCAGGGACTTTGGATTGGTTTAATATGTGGAATTGGATCACAAACTCTTGCTCTTTTTCTAGTAACTTACTTCAAGAAATGGAGTGCACTTGAGTTGCATGATCATGATACATTAATTCCTAATTCAATTGAATTAGAAAGATTAAGATTTGTAAATATAGATGAAGAACAAAATATTGAGAAATTACCATTACTTTGAGCTATTCAAGTATATATGTATTGGCAAATTGTGAATAAAAAATTACTTTTTTTTTTTAATTAGATTTCTTTTTTCCGTTCGAGTACAATCAGTTTTAACACTACTGCATTTTAAGATTCTCAAGTGTTAAACCTCCGAAAAAAAAGAACATACATCAGATGTATTACCTCAGATTTTACTTGTTTTTGAGCATGTGTGTATTTTTTTCTGAGCTTATTTCCTCTAACTTTATTTGTTTTTGAACATATTTATATTTTTTCTGAGCTTATTAAAGTTTATAAGTTACATTTTAATTTTTTTTCCGTTAAAAATCAAATTTAACTAAGTTTTTATGTAATGTTTTTGAGTTTTATTATAATTTTTTGAGCTTAATGTTTTAGTGAATGAACTCATAAACTTTATAGTAAAACTCATGGTTTTTAAAATAAAACTCAAAAACTTTATTATAATGCTCAAAAATTATAAAACTGGTGGTAGTACATCAGATGTATAATCCTCCTACTGACCTTCAGTTATTTAAATTTAATATCAAATAATTTTACAAAAATAAAATCGAACGTTTATAACAAAAAAAATATATATTTTATTAAATTTAATAGCGTGTCCCGTGTCCTAAATTTTATGGGATGCCGTGTCACGTGTCCGTGTCGTGTCCGTTTTGGTGCTACCTGGAAGATAAGTACTTCTATTAAGGTATTTTAAATATTTGTTGGTCTTAGTACAAACCGTCTTAATTTAAGCTCAAGTTCTTATTTGTGATGGTTGTTTTTTTCTAAATTATGACGGGCCTAAATGTAATCATTTAATGAGAAAATATGATTAGTATTTGATAAGTAACATTTTAAGAGTGATTACTTTTTATCTTAAAGAGGTCTGTCACAATTTGTGACCGTCACAAGAGAGACTAACCGTACTTTAAAAGGTTTTATAAACTCCTTGTATTTTACATTTTTACACCTTTATTTTAGTCGGGGCAAAAGTCGTGTTAACTTAAGACCGGGCAAATTTAACCATGATTAAGTCTTGGTAACCAAAATGCAAACAATTGTGAGTTGACTGTCGGTGAAGTCAGTATATGAAAAAACCTATGGACAAATAAAACGGCGAAAATGATAGCGAATTAGTGACAAATATAAACAAAATCAGATCTAACAAACAATGAAATAACACAATTGGCTAATATACTCTTAACTGTCAACTGGTGTGTGACAGCTTATGTCCAACTAATCACATTCCTTTCTTCATCTGTCGGTGGGCACATTTTTCTTATGGCCACTCAACATTTTTTATTTTTTTGGAAACGGTTTTTCTAATATGCATCCTAAGAATACGTGTTTAAAACATGGTCTATGACAGGAGACATTCTTGTCAAATTTGATTAATATGTATCTCGACTTCAAACTTCGTGTAGCAGACTTGCTACAGAGGATGTGAATGTGGCAGTCTCGAAGATTGTTACCAAGTTTAATAATGTATAAACTGTACTTCATGACTATGCAAACAGCAAATCTGCTAATTCCAAACAGTTTGTATTATAAATTTATGATGATGTAAAATTACATACAGATATTCTATAATCAATCAATACAAAGAATACAAAAGCAAACAAAATTCATCAAGAAACCAAACAGAATCATTCAGTGGATGAGCAACAAATTTCACCAAGAAGCCGACATTAGTGCCACACCGGAAACTGCAGGATCTTCAAACTTAGCAGCAACCCAAAAAAATAAATCAAATAATGTACAGAATATAACAGTGTTCCTCGATAAAGGATGGCAAATTTAGGGTTGTTCGGTTCACAGTAGGAATTTTTCACATGATTTGCATGCTGCGTAAATTATTTCAAGTTGTTTGATTGATCACAGGAATTGCTAGGTGCAAACATCTGAACTTTTCAATTCCCGTGTTTTGTGTCAACCAAATAACCCAATGTATTAATAAGTTCCCATGACTTGTATTTCATATGTTTTGTTTATGGGCAACAAAGTGACCACTTAGCTGAGCGATGCATCATGGGACCTTTGCTACCTCTATCCGTTATCTCTTCACGTTGGGACCTTTCACCTTAGCGGCTTCTCTCTTAGGTTGAGCAACTGGTGAACTTGGAATTGTTTTTGCAGCTGCAAGTCGATCAATGGTGGAACTCCTGAGAACGGGCTTGGGTTTCTTTGTTTCTTCGGTTGTTGCCTTAAGCTTTGACTTGTCGGAACTGATTGAAGATGTAGTACCAGGTCTGCTACCACCCCTTTCGGCTATCCGTTTTTCTCTTCGGATAAGTAACTCTTCCATTCTCTTTTTTCTTGCCTCATCCTGCTCGACAGCAATCATCAGATTAATACAATAAATCACCCAGATAAAAAATCTCATAAAGAGGACAGAAATTTGAATTGTTAAACACAATAAAACAGTCTGCAGTGAGCACAAACGTTGATTAGAATGAGCATGTCAACCAGCTTAAGTGGTAACTCATAACTTATTAAAAACTCGTCAGCATAAACATTGTCCTTCTGGCTTCTTTCACACCCACAAACGCTGCAGATAATTCCCACCAGATAAACGCGCAAGTTTTCACAAACATGCAGATCGCATAAGTGAAACTAACTAATAAATTATAAACTGACTTCCACAGAATGATTTATATTCTCACTAAGTTGCAGTTCACAGAAAGTGAAGCTAATATATTAGAAATATGCAGTAAGACCACACAGCATGAGCTAATTGATCTTAAAATAGAAGATCCTAAAAATCAGTTTGGATGTGACCAATACCTTCTCAAATTGACTCTTAGGAGCAGCTGTTTTACTTCCAAAAGTTGACCTTGGAGGCCCTGATGTCGTTTCGGGTTTACCCCTCCTCGTCGGCCCACTGGTGATTCGTGATCGTGCATCTCGACTGGGAGCTTTGGTGGCAGAAGCTCCAGCCTTTTTATTGCTTGGGCTCTTTTCATTGGAAGGCAAGTCAGCAGCAGCATCTATATCAGATCCTTTATTAGAATCATTCGCCAACACATTATTCTCAAAATCAATCTCGGGTGTCCAGGATGGTACTGTCTGTTCCACAGCTGTATCTCGGTCGAGGACCATGTAAAGTTCATCTGGTTCATAGAAACCCCGTGACTCGGGGGTTTTCTGTGGGACCACCTCTGTCTCCTCAATGATACCAGAAACCATGCTAATATCAGTGCGTCTCTCCCCTTCAGATTGGTCATATTCTAGTCTTCCTTGAATCATGAGAGAATCATCAATAACAGTCTCTTTGTTTCTCTTTTCAGCCTGATCAGCTGACGATGTCACATAATCGCCATCAATAAACCCGACATGACTGTCTTGCCCTCGATTAACTGCTTCATCCAATCCTTTACCGACAAACCAATCATCACTTGCTTGACTTTTGACAACAGAAGAGCGGACAACATCATCAGACAGTGAAACACGTGGAGGATTTTTGGGTTCTTCACTTCTTTCTGAAAACAAGAATTCCTCAGAAGTATTGCCCCTTCTTGGTACTGGGTTATAGCCCTCACTGTGTTCAAAGCTTTCATCTGAGATTTTAGCAGCACTGTAATAAGATCCTGTTACCTTTTCAGCCACTACAAAAGCATCACTAGCAACCGCTGAACTTTGTTCGTCGGATCTTTTTGTTGCAAAATGTTCCTCTTCAACAGGAATCGTTTGAGCCTCCGGAGCATTGGAATCTGAGTCCTCTTTCAACAGCAATTGTTGGAAGGCATCCCAGCCTTCGTTTCCTTTTTTTTTATCCGAGTCCGCTGAGTCATTAACAGAATTCCCGTGCTTGGATCCTTTATTTTTTCTGTGGCGGCGAGAGCTTGATTTTTTGTGCTTTTCAAAAGACTCAACCGCATCCTCCAGTTGATGTTTGAGAGAATCTCCATCCAAATAATCTTCCTCATCAGATGAATCTGTTTCTGAATCACTATTCTTGTCAACATCTCTCTTGGAACTAATATAGTTTATGTTGCGAATGACGACTTTCCTAGAAGATTTCTTTGCATTTTTTTTCCGGTGAGACCTATTGGAGGAAGAATCAGTCTCAGAGCCGGACTCGCTGAGTTCAGAGTTTCCATCAAGCTCCTCATTCTCTGATCCCCGTGATTTCGAGGCTTTCTTCTTCTTCTTAGACGATGATTTCCGATCATATGAATCACGATCAGCGGAACCATTAACATCTGAAGGCCACTGCATATTTGCAGGATAATGATGAGGAGGACCCTGCATTCCGGGGAAACCATATCCTTGATAGGGAGGCATTTGTTGATACATGGGACCTTGAAAGTTCCTCATGTACTGAGAGAATTGATTGGCCCATGGATTTTGCATTTGCCCTGGAGTCTGAGGTGCTGGAATGCCACTTTCTACAATGCATCATGAAAGGGTGTTAGAAATCCAGAGGATAGTACGTCAATCTAGACCACCTGGCAAACACTTACCCGACCCAAAACTAAACCATCTAAAAATAGTTAATTTGAAATAACAACTTTAGTAGCCATGATCCACTTGACCCTGACACAAAATGACCAAAACTCGAAGTGACTCGTACCCGAAAGTACCTGACCAAATGTTTCATTTTCCAGGTCTTAATTTGTACACATGCTTACGGCGAAATGATGCAATGTTGTACACTGCTGATAAAAGGAAATAACAACTGACTCGGTGAATCAATTTACAAGGGGCCCCCGTAAGAGGAAGGCCAATAAAGTAAATCATTAGTGAAATCCATGATCTACTTCATAGGTTCATAGTATAAGCTGTCTTCCCAGTTCTCACTAGTTCAGAAAATCAGACCGTAAAATTAGTGGATAAGGCGCGATAAATTGAAAGGCACAAAGACTGTAGGAAACGCAGAGCTAAGTGAAGAAACACAATGGCCCCAAGACCTAACCTATTTCGGAGTTTTCAGATACTTTGAAGTGTTGAATATTTAATGAACAAGATCAGTTAAGTTTAAATGCAATATGAACCAGAACGAAGTTACAGGATAGAGTGAAACATTAATCTGATCCGTCAATATAAGTAACAATAGGAAAAAATTTATTAATAAATGCACCTTGGTTTGCATCTGAACTGCCATGACTAGTCATGGAGTCGGACAATGAAATATCAGTGCTAGCATTCTGCTTCCCACCATTTAAAGGATCATTATCTTCACTAGCAAGGATGATTCCCGATGATCCCATGAATGACAAATCTGGCTGCATCATAGCCTGCATTGCAGCAATCTCATCGACCCAAAATCTATCTTCGTTTTTCTTCTTGCATAAATCCCTAAAATTTATGCATGCTTCCCTATATAATAACAAAGTAAAGATGAGAAAATCTAAAGAGTTCAATAAATTCGTTCAGATTAGTGAATCAGTGTGAGCTATGTACCTTAGACGTGAAGCTCCAAAAGCATCAGAAAACAATATAAGGTCATTCAGATTATCCATTTCAAATCCAGCTGCCAAAGCACGAGCATATACCATCGCCTGTTCTTTCTGAAGGACTACTTTCCGAGTTTCCACTACACGATGAAGGCGAGCCCTATCAAGTAAGAAGCAAAAGCAATCACTTGATCAGTAGGAGGATTCATTAACTTGTTAGGTCTCTCAAATAATAAATTAATAAGAAAGAGTATCGCTTACTTGGAACCTTCTTCCTGTACAAGATCACCACTTTCATTGGATTCGCTATACGACTGCAGTACCATTACAACACAACCATTAACTTCGATTCGACATGCAGGTGTGTTTGACTGTTTGAGCACATGTAATAATTTCGTACCTTAGTGGAAGCAGCTGATGTTTTTGAATTTCCACCATCACCATTGCCTGTAAATCCCAATTTGGTAAATCATTCTCGGGTTAGAAAAGAGCAAGTCTATACATACCAATGCTATCGTCTTTTAAATTTCTTAACCCTCGTAAACAAAAGTAGAATCAGTCATCATTAAAACAAACTTAAACGAGTCCAATTAAGCTGAAGCAAATAATCAACATAAAAGAGATTAAATTGCATCCCAATTCCCAATTATCCAACCTCAAACAAAACCACTCCAATTGATACATCAAAGTGACATTCATACCTTCAATCTCACCATCAGCATTCGTAGCTTGGAACGACTTGATTGAATTCTCTAACTGCGAAATCTCTCTCTCAATCGTCACAAATCGCTCCAAAACCTCAGGTGTACTAACAAACCTCACAAACCTAACACACAAATTTCCAATTTCAATATCCAAATCATATAAAACTCACATACCAATAACAACAATAGTATTACAAATTCAATTACTCACTCTTTTCACTACAATCATCCTGTTTGACTTTTTGAAGTCGAAGTCAAAACTTTGACTTTAAATATATTTAAAAATAAAAATTTACAACATGACACTAGAAAATTTATATGAAAATATAATCTTTCAGAAAATTAATTTCAACCAGAAATTTCAGAGATTTTAAAAACGGTCCAAGTGTCATCTTGGAGACTGTAAAAAGGAATATGACCGTCTTACTGTGTGAGACGATTCTTTATTATCAATAATGACAATAAATGAGTGAGTGTTTTTTTATACATAAAAAGCACCGTCTCACCGTGTAAGACGGTTTTATACAATAATCATTGAGCAAGTAGTATGATGTGAAATAAAAACCTCTGAAGAGTGGATTTAGTAAACCAGTGAGAATTCGACGGCGATGGCGGCCGGAGAGTAACTGAATAACCTCCTTTAGAAATCTGATCTTTAGCTGATTGCAAATGTGCAATAAATGGCTCTAATAATCCATATGCTAACTTCTCATTCAATTTTCCAGCAAAAATTACCAGATCACATCTATCATCAATCAAAATTCAACAATTACATCCATAAATTAGCATAAATTATACTGTTAATGCACCAAAATTCAATTAATCACGAATTAATCACGAATAATAGTCTAATTTACTAAATTCAATTTGATTTTATGCTCAACAAATCCTAATTCTAAATAATTTAGATATACTGAACGCAATTTTCATTACGGGTCATTCAAAAATCGTCTCTTTTATTGTTTATTGATTATAGGGTTGCGTTTAAATCTCTTTTATACCCTAAAACCGTCTTAATAAGATTAACTGAAAGCACAAAAAAAAAGACTATTCAGGCACTGAGTTAATACGAATTAACAGTTTAACACGTATAAGACCAACTCATTTAACTTGGACGTGAATATAAAACCGTCTTACAGAAGAATTAGAACGATACCTGGTACGAGTCGGGGTAAGGTGAAAAAGAACATAATCAAGGTGAGCATTAGACTCCATTTGACCAAAAAAAGACACACAAATCAAATCAAAAGGGTTATAAATTCATGAAAATGAATTGAATGAATGAAATTATGAATTTATTTGGATTATTATAATGAAGAATAAATGGGAAGTAAAAGGAAAGAAAAAATAATGGGCAGCTAGAAGTGATGAATCACAGCACATGGATCAAGTGTATAAAGCCAAGTTGTGGAAGAGTGTGATCTTTTATTTTTGCTATTTTTATTTAAAGCGTATTGTTTCTGACGGACATTATCCGTCTTCAGCTTGTCGCGAATAATATCTTTCTCACAATAAAACAAGTGAGAGGACACGTGGGTGAGAAATGAAGCATCCATGTTTGGCGCCACTTGCATATTGTGGGAGGGGCACTATCCGTCTTCAACTTGTGACGGATAGTGCCCGTCTTCAATGAGAATTCGTGATTTTTATTTGAGATTAGTCTTCATTAAGATGGAAGTATCTAACTTACGAGTTAAATATTTATCTAATATGAGCATTTAAGATAAATCTTTTATTTTTCTCCATATATTCTTCTTTTATTTTATTCCTCTCACATGAATATATTTGACCCATTTGAAGGTTAAGAAGGATATACACGATTAAATAATGGTAATTTGTCATTTATTTGTGGATTTGAGCTAATTTATGCATTTAATGGGACCCACTTTAATGTAAATGTTGTTTTTTCACCAATTAATGCCGACATATCACACCATTCTATATGTTTGAGATATGCTTTTTCAGTGGTTGGTTATGGATGAGTTGGCATTTGGAAATGTTGGTTTACTTGAGTCAAAAATAGGGTTGGGAGTTGGGGGGGAAATTGGAAGGTGATATAATGTGGGTTTGGGTTAGATGAAACGAGAATTACTTTAAACTTGTGATGAAGGTGGATGGTGTTTTGTGTCGATTTATCGTGTTAGGAGAACAAAATGGTATGGCTTAGGTATGAAAAGGTGGGTTTCTTGTTGTGTTATGTCGTGCCTGTGAAATGGAAATGGTGGTCCAGGCATGGTTCACGGTGTGTTCTGTAGTGCTCATGCAAATCCTCCACTTTATCCTTATTTCTTCGTATTTTGATTGTGTTCGGTCGTGTACGGTCTTTTTTCTCAAATTTCAACCCAGGCACGATTTATGGCCCATGGTGTGCCGAGCCATGTTGTAAAGTGCTAATGTCCTGTCGTGCTAAAATGGGTCATGGTCATGTCGGGGCGTGCAATCGAACGCCCTGCTTGCCCACTTTCATCTCCCACCGTCGTGTTAAAATGGACCATAGCTATAGGTAAATATATGAATTTGTTTGTTGGTTTTATTCGAATCCTAATCAATGATTATTACACCTTAACACGTCAACTCACTCAAATAGTTCCCGACTTGATAAATGGATAGTGCTCAAACCCATATTCAAGCTTGGGATCTCAGAGTTATCAAACCCTGGCAAGCAAAACTTTAAGATAATGGTTTAACCTCGATTAATAGTTCTTATACCTTAACAGTTTACATGAAAATGTCTTCCAAAACGAATAGTTCTAGTAAATTACTCTTAAGACATCAGTATCAGTCTCAAGATTAAAACGAGTCAAATATACTCTCACTTGTATATGTAACACAGACCTTTTGTTAATTTCTAAACATCTCCCCTTCCATCTCATTTGTAATACTTAATCAATATGATTAAAACGGATCAAATATAATACCAGTAGTAAATATAAGTTTTATGGGATTATGAGATTGACATGATAACAAGACAAATAAATATGGTTAAGGAAAATGATAGGAAGAGTATTTGATTACTTATTGTTTTAGTAGGAGAGGTGAGGGGTCTAATCTAAAATCTAATCATGTGAAATTGACGAAAGCTCATAATTGAAGTGAACAACAAAATTGGCGGGCCTCGTACACTCTTACTTCATTCTCACTATTAGCTCTGTTGTGTTCTTTTCGGTTTAATTTTAGCGTTTATTTTGCTTATTTCATTTTAACTTATTTTAGCTTTATTTATCTCAACTAATTTTAATTTAGTTCGGCTTCATTCAGTTAAGTCCAGTTCTGCTAACTTCAGTTCAATTCCGCTTCATTTAGGTAAAAAAAACCGGGTCTTATATGAGTAAAGTCTAATCTTAATAAGCACGAATTGACATTTGGATTAATATTGCCACTTCTTTTAACAATATTTATTAATTAAATCAGTACGCAGTATAAATTGGAATAAAAAAGAAATGAGATGCAAAAATCGAAGGATGAATTGATATTTATATATTTTGTGCTAAGGTTATAAACTTATACTTCAGTATAAATTCAGCTAATCATACTACATCAGTCCGAGGATTCTGATTTTGAGATAACAAACAAAAATGTTACCTTTGCATCATTAAGTTAAATTCGTCTCTTTTATAAACTGTTATATTATGAGATGAGACAAAAAAAAGCTGTTCTGTAAAAGATAATTAAGAAGTACGAAGTATCTATTTAATTTATAATTTCCGAATCGTACTTTATAATACTAAAATACAAAAAAATAATAATAAATGTTTAAACATACGCTTTACTATGATTAGAACATCAACTTATAAAAATACTTCGTAGAATTTGGGTTTATTTATTATCAGTTGATTTATTCTTAAGACCGTTTTAGAAAACCAATTTGTGATTCATGAAAATAGAGTTTAACCCATAAAAATGCAATTAAAAAATTGATGTGGGCCGGGCCTAATTTTAGTTGATCGCCTTCCTACATAAAAATTATTTGGGCTGGGCCGAATTGAATTCTGGCCTTGTACGTTTTATTGAACTTGGGCAACAACTTTTAAGGACCATCAAGGCTTCAACTGGGTTGGGCTGGATGGAGAGTTTAGTACCCGGTCTAGTGCAAATGTGCAATCTGGTTTACAAATTATAGTCCTCAAGTTAGACCTGTCAAAACCCGACCCGAAACCCGAACCGTTTTAAGGGTTATAAACCCGATTTTTTCGACCCGTGACCCGAAATGACCCGTTATTATAGGGTCAAGATCCGACCCGAACGGGTCGACCCATTGGGTCAAAGATAAATCAAGATTTTTATTAAAATATTAATATTTATATATTATATTTGAAAAAAGTTATTAAAAATTATTAAAAATTACAAACATAACTAAAAAGTCGATTTTATATCACTTTTACAATACTTGATAATAAAATAATTATTAAAAAAACTTTAATTTAATAATTATGTCAATATAATTAATGTAAACGTTGAAATAATTAATGTAAACGTTGAATATGATTAAAATATTAATTTTAAATATGTTTTACGTTTTTAAAAAAAAAATAGATTAAAAAAGACGTTAGAAATTATTTATTGACCCGTATTCTGACCCTAACCCAACCCGTGACCCGTAGTTGACCGACCCATATTCTGACCCGACCCGGGACCCGATCCGCCCGACCTGTTTGACCGGTCTACCTCAAGTTGTATACGCGTGACTGTGGCGTAACCAGATTTTATAGTTACGAAGAGTAAAGTTTTGTAGTTAAAAATAATTAAATGGAACTGTAAACTAGGATAAGGACACATTTTAATTAAAACTATAATTGTGCGAGGATGACTGGCAATGCTGGATTTTAAAAGAGAGTAATTTGGATTTTAAGGCTGAAGAGTCATTTATTTACAAACTTCATTAATAAACTAAATGCTAACAACTATGTGCCATAATTCCTCTTAAATCCCAATAGTCACCGTTAATCCTACATAATTCCGTCAATGCGCAGAGGGTAACCTAAGACCATCCCCAAGCAGAAGGTCACGCTAACTGGGTCACCAACGTTTTAGCCTTTAATCCCACCTTATTTATCTTGACCCACTTTTACCCTCCCAAGCAAAAGGTCACGACCTAGGTCACCAACCCAATCATTTTTCACTTTCTAATCATTTTCCATATTCTTTACCCCACCAAAAACTCTTCTACTTTTTCAATTATTAATTACTAACAAATGAGAGGATGACATGTGTTGGGTCACCAACCTCAACTCAAGGTCACCAAATCTCAACTCAAGGTCACAAATTGACCCTGAGTTATTCAAGGTCACCAAAATCGTCTTCTTAATCCTTGTTTAATGAGTCATTAGCACGACCCAACAAGGTCACGACCCAGTTGGTGACCTTGCTTGGGAATGGTCTAAGGGAGGCTAGGAAGGGCTCGCTCCCATCGTCATCATTACCACTGCACCTCCGGACATGATAAACGTCTTAACCGGGTGAAGGCTGGGTTAGTTTGGGACAAGTCATTTCTCGTTTACAAGATTTCGAGTCAAGTTAGATCATTTCTAGACTGGTCTGTTATTATTAAGTTATTTAGGTATAATGTATATTCGGGTCGCGATACTTAGGGTCGGGTATTTTCAAGGCACGGGTCATGTTGTGGCACCGTTGAAGTCAGAGGAAGAGGGTGTGTTACATAGGATCAGATAATTTCAAGCTCGCTCCCGCTGCCGGATAATAATTTCAAAGTTTTTCTTAAATTTTCACCCTTTTAGTTAAATCCGTCCCCGTTGAAATTTTCACCCTTTTAGTTCATTTCAAAGGTCAAATTAGATACATACACAAAAAAACTTCAGAGAGACGGTCTCTCAATAGCGTTATTGAGAAACCTCTTACATGATGGGGTGACGGACCCACTGAATTTTGTGTTTCCCTATTATGCTTCTCACTAAATTAGTGAAAGACGGACCTACTTAGATACATATTGGATATTTCGGTTCAGGTCGATGTTATTAAGACTTTGACCTACCCATTCTAAACTATCCATCAAAACTCCCCCACAAATTACACTTTGCTCCATTTGTAAACAAGACCAACATCATTAAATTGCAACGCTCGTGAAACACAATCTTAAAAGAAGCAAACACAATTAATCTAAGTCAAAAAAAGGTTCATACGAGAAACACATTTACCTTTTGGGAACTTGATCATCTACATTTTAATCAATTTTCCAATAAAGATTGATGTCCAACTATCAACCGACTTAATCAACACTTCGTATACGACTACGAGAAAGTAACCTATACTAAACTAGAAAAGATTGCATGTTTGAATTCCCGTCCTTTTTGTAAATGCGACTAAGTGCATGCGCTATTTACTAAACCAAAATAAAAATAAAAATTGACAAAATTGTTGGTCCTCTGGCGTATTTTTCGTATGTCTTGGTCTTCAACGTATATACAAACTGACTCGGGTTAAACGTATACACATCAAACATAGATTAATTCAGTTCTAAGCCAAATTCGTCTAATACAATTCTTCCTATCCAAACTATCTAATAAACATATTCTTATCATATTCCCGATCATAACCAACGGTTGACCCCAATGATAACTGGTCCAACTTACGACTTCTACTCTCATTGTATTAACCCTATTGGTAAGGCTTTAACTCCTCAAAGAGGCTGATGGTACGATCTGCATTGACCCTAGATTGGGTAAAACCTACCTTTGACCTAAATTTTGTATTTGCGCAAAAAAAAATAAAAAATTCTAATCATTTAATCTTTAGACCCGGTTCTTTTGAGCCGAATCTGGCTCAATTGAACTGAACTTATAAATAATAAAAAATTGAATTGAACTGAACTGAACTTACAAAAACTGAAATTAAGTAAAAAAAAAAAAACAGGCCTCAACAAAGTCTTAGGAGCTATAAAACAAAAAAAAACCTAAAATCTATATTTACATCCGTTTTTAACCATTTACGGGTTCACACTCGATTAAAATCACCGGGTCGAAAAATATGCTCCAAGTCCACATACCAAGGATATTAATTAATGAAGTTTAATTCATATTTAACCTACTTTTAGATATTCCGTATTCACATTGGAGTAAATAAAGTACATCCAACTACAAACTAGATGGCCTATTTATTCGTGTATATATATATGTCACTTGTATCTCGTGTATATATATATTTATGCAACAACATAATTAAAAACCTTATTATTATTATTATTATTAATTATTTATTCGAATAAAAAGTGTACCAGAATTAGAGAAACATCCGCTAAAAATCCTTAAGACAAACCACATAATAATTATTATAATTAATAATTAATAATATAAATAATTATTCAAACATTTTCAGTTCTTCTTCCATTAAAACAGCCGTGACTTCATCATCATCATATACTATATACTTTTTCCAGTTAATTAGT
Organism: Silene noctiflora; assembly: GCA_009801015.1. Lineage (NCBI taxonomy): Eukaryota > Viridiplantae > Streptophyta > Magnoliopsida > Caryophyllales > Caryophyllaceae > Silene > Silene noctiflora. The sequence continues at coordinate 136,804 of VHZZ01000148.1, forward strand.
CATTCTTTTATTAACTTAATTTTACGAGTATACCTTATTTCATTAGTAACGAGAATTTAAATCATGAATGGGGATGTCGTCGACGTTGAAGCTCAGAGAGAAGTGCCGGAATCCAATGGTCATGCTATTTTGAAAATGGCTAAACGTCCTGTTACGTTGAAGGTATGTCATATTACTCGTATATACAATTGTTTTGTAGGTAAAGTCAGTGGCGGATATAGGGGCTAGCAGGGGCGGCACTCCTCCAAGGAAAAATTTGGAATGAATTTTTTTAAATTTGATTTATGTCATTTATGTCATTACTTGTTTGCCTTCCTAATCGTGAAACCTGGCTCCGTTACATAGTACATGAAAATTTAATCATATTCCTTAATTACTTGATTATTAACTAGTCTTAAACCCGTGTAAATTGCACGGGTTTGTCTTTTTAATTTATTACTTTCTCCACACACTCATTTATAATTATCAAGAGTAAATCAAGTCGAACCCAATCTTTATCAAATAAGGAAATCAATCCCTCCATATTAGGCACAATAACACCCTTGATTTTCTCTGTATTTGATTCTGTAATTTGTATATTTTAGGAATTGGATTCTTGTATGTAAATCTATGATGTATGTGCATCTTTAGAATATCATACGTGCATAGTGGTGGAACTAGGATTTGCTGTTACTGGGAAAAAAAATTTCAATGAGGTCGAACAAGTAATGCATGCTGTAGGTTAAACTTGAAAAGAAATCGAAATTTTTAAATAAAAACTGTGAGATTTTTATTTTTTTGTGGGGGCAAGCGCCCCGTTACTTTGCTAACCCTCTAAATTCGCCACTGCATGCGTGTCATGTGTAACTACTCGTGTTATGAACTTATGATTTTGCATGAATCGGAATCTAGTTATATGAACCGAGAACAATTATCAAGTCGCTTGGTACCGTGTAACCGTGATAGTTACAGAGTGTATAATCAAAGATTTGTAGTTCCTTATTGTATTATGAAGTATGTTTTTCCGTAGGTATCGAAAGCACTTAAATTTAGGAGAGACGGTCTTTTAATAAGTTATTAAGAGACTACTCTTCCGTACTCTTTTATTTGTAAGAAAGAGACATTACACATAACACATAAGTACATAACACATTCTAGTTATCAATTACATTCATTAATTAATTTCTCAACTAATTCAATTTATCAATTAATTTCTAGTGTGTTCATGAATGTAATAAGTTTTAATGCATGAATCGGTTAATTAAGAATGATAATTAATACTATTCATTATGTACGTACCAGTCTCATGTCACAAATTTGTGACGGATTTTGTCCATCACAATTTTCAAATGAGAATTTGTGTACGTACAAAGGGAGAGTTTGTCAATGGGGGTACATCATATCATAAAAGCTAGAAAGTGCAAGAAATATGAATGTCAAATGAACGATCGACAATTTGACACCATTCTTTTTGTAAAGAAAAAGGAAAAAAAGTATACATAAAATCGAATAATTATATTATATTCCTTTCTTTGAATTAAACATGCAATTTTACATTTATTATTGTAATTGTAATCTTATTTTATGGTAGAAATTAGAGAATATTACATCACTATAATATAGGAAAATATTCTAATTATATATGGTCATATACTCGTATATTTCATGCTATGAGAATAATAATATTCTCCCTTATTAAGGGAACTGGTTATAAAATAACGACTCATTTATAGTATGTAAAGTAAAAGGCCTGTTCTTTACGGTTGAAAAGAACTGAACTTAACTTAATGGAATAACTGAACTGAACTGAATTGAAGTAAAAATTAATTTGTGAAATGATGATCTAAATTAAACTGAATAGAGCTGAACTGGACAGACATGAGTTACGTGAATCTTTCTGAGGTTGATGATGTCTTGTTTTGTCTAATAGTACGATATGTTGTGCGACATATTGTAGGCTTTTTCACATACCTTTATCTCGTGTTATTCATTTATCTCGTCTTAAGCGAACATTAGAAGATACGTAAATTTAAAGGAAAACACGATTCTAATACAAATAATGACATACGGAGTACTTTGTATCGAAGGCAAGATCGGATGTACGTGGGAGAACAAGAAATGACATAACAAATTAAGAAACTTAAAAGACAATTCTTTACTAAATTTGTGATGGGACATCATGTGGTAGAATAGAAGAACCATCCACATAAATTTGGAATACTTTGGAATTAATTTTGTACTTACTAATTATTACTAAACATAAATCTTGAATTCAATTATTATTAATCCTTAAAAGCAAAAGTTTTTGTCTGTAATGTCAAAGTTTGGTACCAAGAAGTATGGTCTGATTGGTATGGGTTAAGAAGTTTCTACCCCAATGTAAATCGGACAAGTGTCGTTTGTATCGAATAATTAAATTTTACGTAGATATTATGGTGGATACAGCAAAATTCGAAAACTTTATTATAAAACTCTATACCAACGGTTGTGTTGGTGGCTGGTGGTATAGTCTATGAACTGCTCGACGCATAATTGTATTACATTTTGCAGTTTCAAGATGTGGTCTACAAAGTCAATTCACCAAAACGAAGGACAATTTCCTTCAAGAAAGAGGCAACATCATCGTAATCCGAATCCCTAGAGCGCGTAATTCTAAAGGGTGTTTCGGGAGTAGTAAGGCCAAACGAAATGCTTGCCATTCTCGGTCCATCTGGGAGCGGTAAGACCACCCTGCTTACAGCCTTAGGTGGACGACTAGGCGGGAATCTTAGAGGTAGTATATCATACAATGGTAAACCGTTCTCAAAACAAACAAAACGCAACACTGGTTTTGTAACACAGGACGATGTGTTATATGCACATTTAACGGTCACAGAAACGTTAGTGTACACGGCTTTGTTGAGGCTACCGAATACTATGACAAAAGACGAGAAAATTCGGCAAGCTGAGGGAGTTATAGTTCAATTGGGGTTGACTAGGTGCAAAAACAGCATTGTTGGAGGTCATCATCTTAGAGGGGTTTCGGGTGGAGAACGAAAGAGGGTTAGTATTGGGCAAGAAATGTTGATTGATCCAAGTTTGTTGTTTTTGGATGAGCCAACGTCGGGTTTGGACTCGACAACAGCTCAACGGATTGTGTCGACATTGTCGGAACTGGCTCATGGAGGCAGGACAGTTGTGATGACTATACATCAGCCTTCTAGTAGACTATTTTACATGTTTCATAAGGTTATGTTATTGTCTGAGGGTAATGCTTTGTACTTTGGAAGTGGATCACAAGTTATGGATTATTTCGAAAGTGTCGGGTATGCGCCTTCTGTTGCCATGAATCCTGCTGATTTCCTCCTAGACCTCGCAAATGGTATGTCATCTTCTCGAAACTTTTTCATTCATGACGTCTTTAACTAGTAGAGTGACCCTTCAGCATCAGAATTGTCATTGTGGCTCCGATCCCTTTACAGAATAAGTCTATATCCGAATATAACTTGCTGCACTGGTATGACTAATTTTGTAATTTTATCTGAAATTTCAGGAGTTGGGCCAGATGAATCAGAAGATCAAGTAATTGTGAAAGAAAAACTAATAGTGGCCTACAAAAACAAGTTAGCAAACAAAGTGAAAGAAGAGTTAGAAGAAGAGGAAGACAAAGACGGTGTCGTTTGCGAGGGTAATGACCAGTACAAAGGTGAAGAGTGGCCTACAACTTGGTGGCAACAGTTTTCGGTGCTGCTTAAAAGAGGCGTCAAAGAGAGAAAACATCAGTCTTTCGACGTGCTTAAGATTTTTGAAATTGTCATGGTTGCGCTTTTGGCCGGCCTTTTGTGGTGGCAGTCCAAGATCTCTAACTTACAAGACCAGGTAATACTGAACTTTTTTTCGACTAATTTACGACTGATGTGAAAACAATCCTGATGTTATATTTTCATCATCAAATTTGTCGAAAATGCAGATTGGACTACTGTACTTCACATCAGGATTCTGGGGTTTCTTCCCATTATTCGAAGCAATCTTCACATTCCCACCCGAAAGAATGATACTATCCAAGGAAAGATCGTCAGGAATGTACCGACTATCATCCTACTACATGGCTCGAATGGCTAGTGATCTTCCAATGGAACTCATACTTCCTACAATATTCGTATTCATAACATATTGGATGGCCGGACTTGAACCTACTGTCACGAGTTTTCTCTACTATCTTTTCACCCTTCTGTTAACCATCCTCGTCTCGCAAGGGATAGGCCTAGCACTAGGAGCCCTTGTCATGGACTTAAAGTCCGCGACCACCCTAGGGTCCGTGATCATGCTAACATTTTTACTAGTAGGCGGGTTTTATGTTCAACACATACCGAAGTTTATTAGTTGGATTAAGTATGTGTCGACGAGTAATTATAATTATAAGTTACTCCTAGGGTCTCAGTATCAAACAGGGGAGACCTACCCTTGTGGTAACGGTAAGGAGTGTTTGGTCGCGGATTTTCCTTCTATAAAAAATGTAGGACTAGACGGACAACTACATTGCGTCATTGTTTTGGTCGTCATGTTTATTGCCTACCGGTTAATTGCTTATGTTGCGCTTATGCGCATTGGAGTTACGAAGAACAGGACTGCTTAACTATGGTTCTTAGCTTGATCGTTATATGTTGTAGTTCAGGCGATATTGATACAAGTCCGACAAGCGACAACTACACAAGCATTATACACAGAGAATGTAGTATGCATGTACTACAGAATTGAAATTGTAAGTGATTTTTTAGCTGTGTTGGAAGAGTAACTGATTCGAATTAGGAATTTTTGCCCGAATTATCGGGTCACATTTTGATCGATTTAATTTTAATGAATCCTTTCAAAAGATATAGAACGGGTTCTCGATTTATTTGTTTTTGTGACTTGGGAGTACTCCATACTTCATAATTTTGTTGGTCGTCTGGCTAATTTTTGGTATCATGTCTTCGTCTTAAACGTATATATAAACCTGACTCGGCTTAAACGAGTACACACCAAACATAGATAAATTCCGTTCTCAGCCAAATTCGTCTAATATTTATTCTGTACCAAGGATATACGGAGTATTAATTAATTTATCAGATTAATAATCAATAAACTTTAATTCGTATTTAACGTTTTAACCTACAAGATACTATTCGTGTATATGTCACTTGTATATCGTGTATGTAATAATAAGTGCATAATATTACCTATATTTTAATTTATACGGTTTTCCTCGGTGATTTTATAATACTTTTCGGCAATTTTAGTATATTTCATATACTATTTCCTTCATTTGCAATCTACAACGATTTTGTATAATTATTTTCAGAAGGACGTTTTGCAACGTAAGTTATCGATGAGTCGAGATTATGCATTAGTCAATTTGTGGATGAAGGCTGATTTGGTGCATATAGCTTGAAGATTTTTTTTTGATCATATATATAAAGCTTGAATGGGCCTTGTGCTTCTGATTCGAAAGGACCGTCTTTCTAACACCTAAAGATAATCCATCAAATTGATTTAAGTGTAAAGAATAAAAAAACAATAATTTTCTGCTTAATAATACTCCGTAGGAGAGTAGTACGTAGCAATGTAGCATGGGCATTAGTCTAGTATTTCTTAATTGTTGTTGGATGAACAAGACCCTTTAGCCTCCTAGCTAGCCACTTGGAGTATTCCATATTCTTTCTTTATTCTTTTCATTAATTTAATTTAAGAATAAGTTTATTCTTCCTTTTATTCTTTTTATTAATTTAATTATAATTATGTTTTTGTTTACTATGTATGCTATTATAATTTTTAGAGTAATTAGCGAGTAGTGGTTTCTAGGGTTTGTATCGCTGCTAGTTTAACAAGCATGTTTTAATTATTTATTTCAATTGTAAAATTATCTATTTGAGTTTGATTAGATTTTATCCGATTAAGAAATGAAGTTGATACGATTAGACATATAATAATTTGTAATTATTAATGGAAATTGGGTGATGAGATAATATGGATGGCTACCTTGTCTTATGGTCTTGTCTTTTTTCGGTGTTTTTTTTTTACATTTTGTGAGACCCTACTCGCCATAGGTCTTTGGATTTATCCTTTTATCAAAAAAAAATTGTGTGCTTAAACAGTCTTATTGATTTACTTAACATTGTTACAGTTTATTTCTTACGCGGGAGCGGGGAATTGACTAAGAACATAGATCTAGTTAAGATTATACAAACTATTCATGGGAATATTAGTTTGTATGATTGGGGATTTTTCTACTATTTAGGAAGAATTCTTTGTAGGCTCACTTGAACAGTATTAGGCATTAGCAACTTGAATCCTATACCCTTTATTATTAGTAAATTCGTCATTTTAAAGTTTTATTATAATTTATTATTAGTTTATTTAGTAAATTTGTCACCAGTTATATTCGATCCGTGTAGTTGACTTGTAATTTAAGACCTACTGGTACTTAGTTCATGACCTCCCTAAGATCGACCCGTAAGCATTACAATTGGCATGTTCACTTGTAGGAATTTATAATTGAATATGCAACAACCTTATTGGAGTGTACAACTGTACAAGAATTAGATAAACTAGTTTTGGTGCCCCCACCTAAGCTACCTCTATTTACCCTTAATATTTTTTTTTATGAAATTAGAATTTGCTTTAGACTTGCTTGACTCATATATTTACCTTTTATATATAATACATTTTCTATGATATTATCTTGAAATTATGAAGAGATCAACAAATTAGGAGACATATTCACCATTCTAGTTGTTAATATTATTAGGGTTTTTCTACATGCATGGTAACCCTGTATTTTTTCCGATTCTACAGGTAATATAACCTTCCCTTTCCAAAACACACACGTGGTAACCCTCAACTTTAATTAATAACTAGTTTTAAACCCGTGCAAGAAATGCACAGGTTGTAATAGAAGACGTTATCATTGTATATAGGAGCATATAAATAAACGTGATTAAATATTCAATATCATTACATTATAAATAGTCGTGGTGGAGTATCTAGTTGAGGATTAATATGAACGGACGCAT